>JAQQSU010005200.1:0-13866 GCA_028627135.1 Pseudochirops cupreus | reverse complement strand
CCTCACGCACGCAACTGCTCAGCGTCCAGGCAGCTTGGTCCCAGCAGCTCCGGCCCCTGGCAGTTCCTGCCCCAGGCAGTCCTCAGCAGGAGTCCTTAGCAGAGATTCTGCCCTGCTCAAAGCAAAAGGAGTTCGCAACCGCAGCTACTGCCTCTGACGCCGCTTCCAGTCAGCACTGCACAGCGACTAGCTTGGTTCCGGCGTTCTCTTGCTCCACCCCTTCCTGCTACATCAGCAAGCTCAAGGGGCGTGGAAGATCTTCAAATCCCAGTATCGTTACACATATGCCAAAGACATTGGCTTGAGGGACCCAGAACTTCATTCCACTTCAGCCCCAACGCCAGGGCTCCCAGCATTCTAGAACTCAAATCTTAAGCATCCCAGGAATCCTTGTCTCTTGCATCCCTGCGCCTCAGTTAATAACCAATAAATACTATTTGTAGCCTTTTGTAGGTCATAAAGAAATTTTCCCACAATTGTGTGAAGTAATACGGTCATTATTGTTCTCCTTTCCCAGTTGGGAAAGTTGAGATCAAGAAAGCGTGCAACTTGCTTGCAGTCACATGATAAATAAATACCAAAACTATAATTGGAACCAAAGCCCACCAAGGCCAAATCCAATGTTCTTTCCATTACAATTTAACTACTCCATCCCAGCCCATCCCATCCCAGCCCATCCCATCCTAAACCTCCTTTCCCTTCTCCAGTCTTCTCCCTATTCCTTCTCCCTATCCGGTGCTCTTGTCTCCTCTCCTTGCCTCTTCCCTTCCCTCCAAACATGTAGAGAACTCCTCAAAGACAAAGATGGGGACTGTAGAAAGCACTCAACGAATATTAACTAATTAATTGATTGATAGGCTGTTAATTTTAATAATAATTAATACTGTAATGGCAGCAAACTATATCTCCTTCATGAGGGCCAGCCAGTCTATGTATAGAGACTCATTACCAGTGCCTATAAAACAGCATAAAATACAAAATGGCCGTTTGTGTCCTCTTTTTCTTTCTCCTGTGAAAATGAGAATGCTAGAAAAAGAAGCAGGTTGTCCTAGGAAACAAGCAGTTTTTAGCCTGCCTACAAACTCTAAATTAGCTGTTTTTCTTCCAGCGGCCAACAACGAGACCTAATACTAGAGAAATGGAATCTTACTGATCTTGTCATTTTCACTATAAATGAAATTAAAAGACAAAAGGAAGTCACAATTGATGGAAGAATGGTTCACAGGTTCTCCTTGGAGAGGTAAATAAAGGAGTCGGTTTTACTGAACGTCCAAAGGCAACAAGAAACATCATTTCATGGGACATTTGTTCAGCTTGAATTGCTGTGCTCATGATAAGTACTTGCAAAAAGACAACCATGAAAATAATTGCAGTTTATGCACCAGCATCTGTTGTAAAGGACAAGGAGGTAGGGAAATTATGAAAGGAATTCAATGATACCCTCCAAATTAAATCAACATAATCTAATATTTGGTAACCTGAACACAAAGCTAGCCATAAAAGGATAACAAAATAATATATTAGTAAACTTGACTCAGAAGAAAGGGAAAAAAAAGGTAAGTCATAGTCTTAGAAAATGCTAGGGAACCTCATACTTCTTTATGATGAATTGTTGTTTGATCGTTTTAGTCCTGTATGATTCTTTGTGACCCCATTTAGGGTTGGTTGTTTTTTTTTGGCAGAGATACTGGAGGGGTCTGCCATTTCCCCCTCCAGATCATTTTACAGATGAGGAAACTGAGGCAAACAAGAGTAAGTGACTTGCTCAGGGTCACACAGCTAATAAGCATTTGAAGCCAGATTTGAACTCATGAAGATGAGTTTTCCTGATTCCAATCCCAGTACTCGATCCACGGCATAAACTTTTAGGATAAATGCTCTCTTTTTGAAAAAAGACTGAGTAGATACCACATCTAGTAAGGACCAAAGAACATCACCAAAAATGATTACCTTATAACTGATAAGAAATTGCTTGTTCCTGAGGTGACAGTAATTTCAAAATTGGTGACCTGGGTGTGGTCAGATAGCTGGCTCATTAGACCAAAGGTCAAAGCTAATACTAAACTACAATGATAAAAATGAGAAGATAAGCCTTGTAACTGGGGCAACTCCAATACAACCAATTTATATAAACTGTTGATATTTTTTAAAAATGGGAAATGGGTAAAAGAATAGACATTGACACAGACTCACCAATTTCTAAAGTAGGATGTAAATCAATCACTATAATGAGGAGATGCAAAGAGCCTAGAAACCACATCAGCAAACAAACATTTGATCTTGTTAAGTGGAAAGACACAGCAGCCAAGGGCAAGATGGGTTTAGAATATAAACTCATTCACAAGTTCCAGCAGAGGAGGATGGAGGAAGATTATGAGCAGTATTGCCTCATAAAACAGTGAGAAGCAGTAGAGAGAAAAAACAAGCTTAAGAAAGCTTGGCAAGAGACCAACTATGCAAAGTCATTTAAAGATGAAACTATAGAGAACAGAAAACTGATGAGAAAAGGAGAATATCTGTGAAGATTTTTATAACTTTTGTTCACCTCCAAGGACAGTGGAGCTACCACATCTGGACTCTAAGCTGCATGAGGGCTTGGAAATGTCACTAAAAAAAGGAGAGTGAGGAGAACAGGTAGACTAGACTGATTATACATGGAGGAGCTCATCCTGGGGGAGATACAGTTCAGAGGGTATTGTGGATTAGTTCTTAAATAATATGAAATAATCAGAATGCATGCCATCTTGGGGTAGGAGAAGGGGAGAGATGGGGAGAAATTTCGGAACTCAAAATCTCGTGGGAATGAATGTTGAAAACTAAAAATTAATGAATTTTAAGAAAGAATATGAAAAAGGAGAGAGTGTAACACGTTCGGAAAAAATATCAAACATTATTACTTCCACTTTCTCTCTTCCTTCTCCCTTAACTTCTTGTAATCCGGCTTCTGAGCTTGTCACTTGACTCATCAAATGTCATCAAGGATCTATTTAATCTGGTAAATTTTTCTCAGTCCTCATCCTTCTTGTCCTTTCTGTAGCATTTGATACTGGAGAACCTTTCCTCCTGGGTGCTCTCTTCTCTCTTGTTTTTCATGATACTACTCTTTCTTGGCTCTACTACCTTGTGATTCTTCCTCAGTCTTTCTCGATGAATCACCACCCATATCAAGTCCTCTAACTGTGGGTGTGTCCCAAGGCTATTTCCTGGGTCTTCTTTGCTAAGTAAGCATATTGTTTTTGTTTATCCCTGTCTGACTCTGTGGACCATACTGTCTTTCTTGGCAAAGATATTGGAGTAATTTACATTTCCTTCTCTAGCACATTAAGGCAAACAGAGATTAAGTGACTTGCTCAGGGTCACGATGGCTAGTGTCTGAGACCTCCTGACTCCAGGTCCAGAGCTCTGTCCACTGAGCAACCTAGCTGCCTCCTTTAATAATGATAGCCAGCAGTTATGTAACACTTTAAGGTAATTGCTATTATTCTTATTTTACAGATGAAATTGAGGCAGACAGAGATTAAATGACTTGCCCAGGGTCACATAGCTGGTAAATGTCTGAGGTTAGATTTGAACTTAGGTCTTTCTGGATCCAGGTTCTCTCTCTCTCTCTTTCTCCCTCTCTCTCTCTCTCTTTCTCTCTCTGTCACTAGGTAACATCAGCTCCCCTGAGTTTAATTATCATCTCTATGAAAATAACTCCCAGATCTATATATATACACAGCCTTAGTGACTCTTCTATACTCCAGTTCCACTTCTTTGACTACCTAATGGATATTTCAGTGTCCCATAGTAATCTTGAATGTAATATGAACAAAACAGATCAAATTTTCTTTCCCCCCAGATCTGCCCTTCTTCTGATATTCCCTATTTATCAAGGGCACCCCCATCTTTCCAATTACCTAAATTTGCAATTGTATGATCCTCAACTCCTCATACACCTCACTCACCCTCCATTCCCAAGCAATTGCTAAACCTTGATTCTATGCCCACTGCCATCCTTTCTTAGACCATAATCTCCCCTTTCCTAGACTAATGCAAAAGTCTTCTAATGGGTCTTCTTATTTCAAATTTCTCCCCATGCCAATCCATCCTTGACACAGTTGCCCAAGTGATTTTCCTAAAGCATAACTATAACCATGTCACTCTCCTATACCATAAACTTTCGTGGCTTCCTATTATCTCTAAGAGTAAATATAATCTCTTTTTTTGGCACTGAAAGCTCTTTGCAACTTAGCCCCAATTTACCTTTCCAGTCAGACAATTGGCCTTCTCATTGTTCCTCTTACATGACAATCCATCTCTCATCCATGCCATTTGTACTGAGCGTTCTGGGAGTGAGCCCTTGGAAAATTGTGCAGTGCTTTTAATGACCCCAAACTTCTTCCTGAAACAAAGGCCCATCTTTTTTTAAACATCACTGTTTTTTCCAGTGATGCTATGTTTCTGTGAGTCAGGGAATAGCAAAGAGTTAAAGCTGAGGGTCACCCAAGGGATAATAGAAAGGTATGTGATAGGTATGAGGAGGCTGTAGCACATCACCAAGGAAGAATTGGGCAGGAGAAGTAACATCAAGGATATCATTAGGAGATGAATAACAGGAAGAGAAAGTGGGTTGATCATGTGCTAAGAGTGAGAATATGGGGAAAGTCTACTTATTCTATCATTATGCATACAATATTCAGTAGACCAGAGGAATACCCCTAGAAATTTGGGGGGACTCTTTTGTAGGACTTATGGGATGCCATGAGCAAGAATCATATCCCATAAGATGTAATGAGAGGGTGTGCAGGGGTTGCAATCCCTAATTAGAAGGATTAGACCCCAAAGCCATCAAAGTCACGACTATATAGTCTCATGTATATGTTACCACATGGGTTGGGGTGGGGGGGAAGGTAGAGTTAGGGCTATCCTCAATCTGTAGATGAAGAAACTGGAATCTCAGGGAAATTATATGTCTTTGATTTAACTCACATAGCTAGTAAATAGAGTTGAGACCCAAATCCTAGTTGATTGATCCTCAATCCCAGTATGCATTTCAAGTCTAGTCAAGTCAATGAGCTTTAATTAAGTATGTGTAGGTGCTAGCACCATGCAATGGGGATACAAGGAAAGAGAAAATCAATTTCTGCCTACAAGGAGTTTACAATCTAATTTCAGTATGCTGCAGCTGCCTAAGCTGAATAAATATTTGTATGAATGAGATCATAGATTCATTTGGACATTTCAATAACTGAGCAATGATTTCTATGTTCGGATCTAGCTTGGCTCGTGACAGGCTCCCTTACTCTGAGGAACTGTAATTGATGTTTTAGTTAAAAGACTACATAGTCCATAGGGTCATGTGTGGGACATAAACTCTGATCCTCATTTTTCTACCTATCGAGGCAGTATGATCTAGGGCAGTGATATCAAACACATAGCCTTGGCTCACACAGGCTGTAGCTGTAACCAGATTAAAATATAATTGGGAAACATTTAATAAAATAAATAAAAGATAACACATAGATAACATTGCCTTTTAAAACTGAGTAAAAAGTATGTGCCCCCCAGGATCCTTATTACAGATTAGTCACCCTACTCCCACCCCTGGTTTTATTGGCGTTTGATGCCACTAATCTAGTGGACAGAATGTTGGTCCCAGAGTCTGAGGACATGGGCTTGATTCATACCTCAGAGACTTACTAGCTATATGTTCACGGGCAAGTCACACTTTCAGAGCCTCAGTTTCCTTATATGTAAAATGATAACTCTGCTACCTGTCTTGTAGGGTTGTTGTAAAGAAAGCACCATTAAAGATGATTTATTCTTTTCCATAATTTAAAATGGCCCTGGGCATTGGGATTTCACAAGCCTTAGAAATCCTGGCCTAGCTTTTCCTATAAGGAGTGGACATGCTGAACACTCTTGATAAAGAAATGCTGAGATATTCATGTTGGAAAATTGTTTTACTCTCCTGTGGCCTTTTTATAATGTCACTGGCTACTGCCTGCTGCTAAGCCTGGTTGTCTCTATGGGTTAGCAGCAGCACAAGCAGTCTCAAAATGCTCTCACTAGGCCAGGTTTGAATGTGCCTCAGCTCAGCAGCATCCCCCACCATGAGTCAACCCAGACCCCTGTGTGGGAAATACAAAGCAGGCCTCACACCCCACTAGGCAGACATCTGTCCCAATTGGAGATAACCCTATTTGGCTAGGGATTGGTTGGGTATAGCTCTGCATGGAGACAGGGTAGGGACTGCTTGGCCTTTGCAGTTCTTTTCCCGCCTCCTCACTCTGGCATGAAATCCCCTCGTGACTTGACGTCTATGACTCCATGATTCTCTATTGAAGTAGAGTCATCCTTAGGAAACTGTTGCTCAACCTGATGGCCACCAGGTCAACATATCAGATTATAGGGCTCATTCCCATATTTGGATTGGAATGAAGCCTCTATCTCCTCACCATCAACTCTTCAATACCACCCTAATTCATTAGTCCAGCAAGCAACAAGCATTTATTCCATGTTAACTATATGGTAGACACTGTGTTAAGCACTGGGGATGCAAAGAAAGGGCAAAAAAGAAAAAAATGACAATCAAACATTGTCACCACTATTATCATTCATTCAACAAACATTTATTGAGCACCCTCTACATACAGAATTTTGTGCCAGTTGCTAATAGAATGGGGAGATTTAGGGAAGACATAGTCCCTGACCTCACGGAACTTCTCTTAATGACCGTCACTTCATTATCACCACTCCCACAATAATCAGTCTGTCTAATAAGTGTGTAATAAGGCTTACTGTGTGCCAGGCACTGCCCTAAACATGAGGAATGCAGATAGAAGCAAAGCTAAACGCAGACCCTGCCCTCAAGGAACTTACATTCTAATGGGAGAAGGCAACACTTAAAAAGAAGCTGAAAAGAAGAGAAAGAGGTACCCAATGTAGGGAGGTGATAGAGGAATCTAGATCGTATCCAGGTGACAAATGATGGTAATGGCCAGATGACTGACCTAGACACCCTCCTTCAATGGAGGTTCTGGGTGGGACCATCCAAATAAGAACTGACATTTAGATGGGGCTTTAATATTTGCAAACCATCTACAGACTATCTCATTTGAACTTCACAACAGCAACGTGAAGGAGACACCATAAGTGCTAATATGCCCCTTTTGCAGATTTGGAAACTGAGGCTCAGACAGGCTAAGTAACTTTACTCATGATAACAGAGTATCAGTGAGATCTGAACCCAGGTCTCTCTGTCTGTCTGTCTGTCTGTCCATGCCTCTGACTCTGTCTCCCCACCCCTGTTCTCTCTGTTTCTGTCTCTCCTCTTCCTTCTCTCTCCTTTTTCTCTCTCCTTCCTTCCTCTCCCTCCCTCCTTCTCCCTCTCCCTACCCCACCTCTCTTTCTCCTGCCCTCTTTCTCTCTATCTCTCTGTTTCTATCTTTCTCTCTCTCTGTATCTGTCTTTGTCTCTGTCTCTGTCTGTCTCTCTCTGTGTCTCTCTGTATCTGTGTCTGTGTCTGTCTGTCTCCGTCTCTCTGTATCTCTCTGTCTCTGTCTCTGTCTGTCTCTATCTGTCTCTCTCTGTGTCTGTCTGTGTCTGTGTCTGTTTGTCTCTGTCTCTCTGTATCTCTCTGTCTATGTCTTTGTCTCTGTCTCTGTCTCTCTCTGTGTCTCTCTCTGTCTGTGTCTGTTTGACTGTGTCTGTGTCTGTGTCTGTCTGTCTCTGTATCTCTCTGTCTCTGTCTTTGTCTCTGTCTCTTTCTGTCTCTACTTGTCTCTCTCTGTGTCTCTCTGTGTCTGTGTCTGTCTGTCTCTGTCTCTTTCTCTGTCCCTGTTTCTGTCTCTCTTCAGTCTGTCTGTCTCTCTCCCACCACTTCCACATCTCTATCTCTTCTGACTCCAAATCCTGGGCTTTTTTTTCTTCTCTCATTACCTTCCAATCACCTCATCTCCTCCCTGAGTCCCATCAGTCCTGGCTCTGAAACTGACTTTCTGGGTGTCTCTTGAACAAAGTACCACCCTACATTGGGACTCAGTTTCCTCATTTGTAAACTGACGGTGTTGGACTGGATAAAATCTAGGGTTATTTTTAGCTCTACATTTCTATGATTTTGCAACCACCATTGCCATTAAGTGGCAGTTATGTATAATGTATGTAAATTTTATTAAAATGATCACATATTATGAACAAAAGTGAATTATGCAAACTAGTCTCAGCTGCAAGACAGAATACAAGTCACAGTTAAGGTGGGATGAAACATTGTCTCTACAGGCAGATGGTCCCATATCAACAATAGATTTTAAATATTGTTTTTTAGGTCAATTCCAGCTCTCAACCCCAGGATATTTGGGACTTTTTCTTGAAAATATTTTCTAGGCCTGTCCAGTCTGGTTATGGAAAGACAGATGGCACAGGTAGAAACAAATGAAATTATTGTGTGCTGGCCAAGTGTAAAGTATTATTGGTGTTGCTCATCTCCTCAAGAGTCTTATAACATAAAACAAGTTACAAGGCAGGACCAAAACCTTTTTTGGGGGGGAGTGAGGGGAGCAAATGATGACCATTGCTTACACATCTGGTAGCTAGATTGTCTTTGCCAGCTCTGTGGGGAACAAAGGGAAGACCCAAGCAGAAAAGTGTAACTCAGCTCCTAGACCTTTCATTTCAGTGAAGAAGAAACCAAAGACCAGAATGGAAAAGTCACTTGTCCAAAGTGATACAGCAGGTTAATGGAAGAGCCTGGATTAGGACCCAGATCCATCCCTCCTCTCACATCTACCTCCATTAGTGGTCTTGCTTAATTCTGATCCAGTGCTAGAAATATATCCAATAGAATGATCTCAAGAGAGAAGGGGAAGGAATTGCTTTTAGTTATCTTTTTCCCTCTGATTCACTAGCCCTCTTTAGGAGTTCACATCTCACTCTAAGGCCCCATCTCCCTGGCAATTAGAGATCTCAGAGGCCCTGGACTTAATTAAAGATGAGCTCAGGTCTAGGTAGCATATGGGCTGTCAAGTCTGCTTCCAGAAGTAGAAATGAGGAGAGCATAAAAATGATGCTATGGTGAGCGGAAGAGGCCCCCAGGGAGAGCCATTCTCCAGGTGCCAGCTGATATCAGTGTGCACAAAGAACCTCAGAGCTATGTGGGACTGGCCACCAGGCCCCGGCCAGAGATAGATGTCAGAGCATGACCCACATGCCACTGTACACAGCCCATACCATCAGAAAACAGAGGGCAAGCACAAAGCTGAGCCAAAGATTTCCTGAGTACCTCAGAACATAAGAAACAGAAGAAGGTTCAGAATCAAACAATGATGATGATGGTGGTGATATTAACAGACACTGTGCTAAGTACTTCACAATAATTATCTCATTTTATCCTTATAACAACCCTGAAGGGTAGGTGCTATTCATATTCCTATTTTTCATAGATGAGGTAACTGGGGCAAACAAGGTTAAATGACTTGCCCAGGGTCACAAAGTAGTAAGTGTCTGAAGCCAGATTTGACCTCGGCTCTTGATGACTCTAGGCCCAGCCCTCTTTCCACTTTACCACTTCACTGCCTCTAAATGAGTCCAACCCCTTTGTCCTACTTCATTTAATTTGACATTCATAACTCGACACTCAAGACACTCATCTCTTTCCACTGACCCCTCCTTTTCTGTATTTGATGGAACACAAAAATCAATGCCCTTCCCAGTGAGGAGGAGACTAAGCCCTGGGTATATTGACAGCAGAGCCAGAAACAGGATTCATGTATTGGGACACATGATCCCTCTCATTGGTAAAACACTGGGTTTTTTTCAATCCTCACTCACATTTATTATCTCGTTGGATCTTTGTGACAGACCTGTGAGGTGGATAGGGCAAGTATCAGTCTCCTCAACTGACAGATGAAGAAACCAAAGCAGAGAGTCATGAAGGCAGCTGTCTGAGGTCAGAGAGCTCATAAAACCCCCAACTTCATATCTTAATACTTTATCAGCAAATTTCAAAGAAGGCCAATGACATCATGAGACGACGTATTAACTTGGGTGTGAATTAGATTTAAGTGAGTCAGAGTTGCACAAAGTTATCAGCCTCACTCTCTCCCTGAGTCATCAAAGTCCAGTGGCATGACAAAAGTCAGGATGACTGGTGATGACCAGGGATTCAGTGGATGACCTTGATGTCTTCAATGTCTGACCAAGCTCTAAGCACTCCACAGAGACTGCTTCAGCTGCCTTCATGGCTATTAGAACACAGTATTCTCCTCCCATTCCACCAAGAGAAGTCTTCACACACTTGGGGTAGACTCACCAATAATTCGCCAATGGGTTTGAGCCCTGTTGGTTACCCTCAACTTGGTTTAGCCTGTCTGCTGAGATGGTTTTACTGGGATGTAGCATTTGTGCATGCTACAGCTTCTTGGAGTCACAGGTGAGAGTTGGGTGAATCAGGGGGACAGCAAAAGTGGATGAATAGCCTTGAAAGGGGTTCACACCAGATGTGCTAGTCCTCCCTGAACACTCCATATACCCTCTCAACCAATTAATCAATAGACATTTATTGTGTTTTCTATGTATTGGATTCCATACTAGACACTGAGGGTAAAATGACAAAAAATGACTTTCCCTGATCAGGGTCATGAATTCTAGCAGGAAAGGGGGCATGATGTGGTGGTGTGGATGGTGACATAACATACATGTATAAGAAGAGGGGATAGACAATAGACCTGTAATTTTATTGCTATAGGCACCTTCTGGATGAGAAAACTCCCTTTACCAAAGCAGGTCAGCACATTTTCTGCAATTTATCATCTTATAAATGTGCCTAGAGCAAAGGTGTCAAGCTAGGGGAAACAATTTAAAATTTGCTTGAGAAATGTTTAACAACATTAATAAAAATACAATACAACCCAGATATTGTGAATGTGTGGTTTTCTAAGTCAATATCAGCCTGCAGCAATCCGTTTCTATTTGAGTTTGATACCACTGGCCTAGAGCAGTGACGAGAGGTTTAGTGACTGGCCCAGAGTCACACAGTCAGAATGTATCAAAGACAACTTCAAGGCTGATTCTAAAATTCCTTTGCCCATGCTATGGCAGAGGTGGAATTCCTGACTTCATTTCCTATCCTACCTTTCTGGCTCCTGAAATTCATCCCAGGCAATCTTATTGAAGAAGACTATGTTCTCCTGTTACACTGATCTCACCATTTGCTCTCCACTCTGACATAAGCCTCAGACTTAGATATCTTTATGTCAACATCCAACCCTACATTTTGCTTCATTGGTGAGCTAGGGTTTACAGATCCTTGGTCAGAGTTCCAAGCCCTTCCACTTGCCAGAAAAAATAAGTACTTTCTTCCAAATTCTCTTTGTCTAATAATGGCAAGACTACTCAATGAAGATACATGAGACCTGAGTTCTACTGGCTTAGCCTTTGTGGCCACAATTTCCACAGTGCTGTCCATGGTGCTGACACCTGCCTCCCATGATGCTGACACCTGCCTCCCAAAGGAACTCTCCCTAGGGCTTTGCTTTCTTCTTTTTCCCAACTATGAGTCACAGTAGTCATATGCAGAGTTTGAAGGATTTTTTGACACCCCCCCCCCCCCATTCTTTCTTCTAACGATAAGCAGACCATTCCAAAGGCCTGTATATTTGTTGGAATCTTGTAGGCATGGAGTAGAATGTATGAGTATCTAGTTCTTTGTCACAGCATAAAAGGGTGGAGCTCCTGAACATTCAGGCCAGATCTGGCTTCCAGAGGACAGGCCAGAATGCTCAGGAATGGCTGCTTCCCCCCATTCTCCTCCTTTTCTTTCTCCTTCTCCTTTGCCCTGGGCTCTATATTGCATGGGGGTGAGAAGAAAACATGGATGAGGACTCACCATATAGGGAGTTACATTGTGCTGCTGATACCTCAGAGTAAAATTGGCAAAATTAATTGGAAATTAAAGTCGCCAAATGAGCACTGAATTAAGAAATCATTAAGATTAAACGAGCACTGGAAGGAATGGTGGGTTAATTACAAAGCCTCCCTGGCTCTTTCCAAAGATTGTTTGTGTGTCTCCTGTGCCAGCGTTATTCTCCATTATCATTTGGTGCCCCAGAAGTGGAGGAAGGCCATTCTGGAGCTCTTAAGGCCATCTCCAATGCTAGTGCACCCTTTCCCAATACCCTCTCTTCAATGGGTCAGACTATTGCTTCAGAGCCATAGTAATTGCTGACTGAAGGCATGGCTCTCTCCTTGTGGCTCTTCTGGATGAACTCTGCCATCTAGCAGGATTTTCTCTTGTTAATGAGTCACCTTCCCCAGAGACATTTCTGCTTTCCTTGGAACATCTTGCCCGGTAAGCCCTCCCTTCTCTCTTCCATACCTGCCACCCCCTGAGCCAGGAGGTCATTGCCAGTAAACCCGAGGGGAATAATTGCCAACCCATTAGCCTTACATAATAGGCAGAGCCTTGCCACCTCATTAGGTCTGGCCAGGGAGCCAGATGAAATAGAATAGTAAACAAACAAGTCCCCAAAACAGCCCACAAGAGTGGCCACTATGGAAGATTCCCTGTAAGTTAATAGGATCATAGGCTTCAATATGGAAGAGAACTGAGAGGCCATGTCATCCAAACCCTCACTGTATAAGTGAGGAAACCAAAAAGACTTGCAGACAGAAAACTGTAGTTGACATTTGAACCCAAACCTTCTAACTCCAAAGCCAAGTCTCTTTTCAGTGTACCACGAGTGGCAGACCTTACTAGCACCAAGGGCAGGTGTCCAAAAGACCAGGGAGATGTTCAGGTGGCTATGCATAGGACTTTGTCCCCTGCTCTGGGCCCTCCTCACTGTTCCTTCTTATATGTCATATTCATCCCCACTTTGTCACTTCATTTAGACCATTCCCATTTGGAAGGCCCTTCATCCTCATTTAGATCTATCCATACCTTACTCACTTGAGTTCAAGTCCTCCTGAACTCTTTGTACCTTTTCAGGTCAGCTGATAGATTTCTTGAGTGGCATGGTTCTGGCCATGTGTAGTGCAAAGTAGTTCTTTAGAGAATCAAATCCCATGGAAGCTTTACCTTGAAATGTCCAGTGACTGGTCCTTCTCTTCCCATGTCTTCAGTGTGTGTCCTTAGATAGTCTTGCAGGGTTTATATGTGCAACTGCATGAGGGGCAGCTGCCGGATTGGAATAGCTGCTGTTGAGAACAGCAGTCTGGCCTGAGGAGAATTCCCTGTGGTTCCCCGGATAGAATGGTTATATTAAGTTTGGTCAGACCTGAAACTGGTGAGGGGAATAGGCTCCAATAATCAACAAGCTATGGAAGAATCTTCACCGACAGTTTAGGAGATACTGGGGTACCATAACTGGACATTTCGGTAATCTTCAGAAATTCATTTTGCAAATTTTTTATTTTTGAAAATCTCTTTTCATTTGTTTCTGTCTTAAATGGACTGAGGAAAAAGGGGAGTGGCCATATAGATACAGTGTGGAGTCTAGTAGTTGGAGAAGTGAGAGTTCAATGAAATAGTTATTCCCCAAAAGCAATATGGGAGTGGGGGCATGAGTGGTGGAGACAGGTTGGATCATTGACATCACAGAGCAATAGAGGAAATGGAAAGGTTCCAGGGTCATGTAAAGATGTGGCCTGGTTCTCTTCACTGCCCACAGACAGCTAGAATATCATTCCTTGTATTTGGTGGCTCATCAGCAAATGCAAGCTGTGCAATCTTTTTTTTTTAATTGTACTTTTTTTTAAATTAATAATAAATTTATTTTATTAAATTTTTTTTGAGTTACATATTTTCTCCCCGTCTTTCCCCCGCCCACCACCCCAAGACAGCCATCCCAGTGTTTCCCCCCTCCCCCAGTCTATTCTCTCCTATGT
>JAQQSU010000520.1:0-21667 GCA_028627135.1 Pseudochirops cupreus | reverse complement strand
TTGGCTCCCCCCCCCCCCCGAACTCAGCAATCTTAGAAAAATCATGGAAAAATTCATGTAAAATAATCAAAAGCAAAATGAGAACCAAGAAAACATTGTATACAACAAAAGCAATATTGCTTTAAAAAGGGCTTTGGGAAAATAAGTAATTTTGACCATTATGTAAAATGGGATTAATTAATTTAATATGAGAAAGGAAGAAAGATACTTTCTGCATCCAGAGAAAGAACTGATAAATACGAGTATATAAAGAACACTTTTTCATATGTTTGTGTGTGTCTGTGTGTCTGTGTGCATGTGTATACCTATTTGTGTCTAATGATGGCCATTTCTAAGGTGGAGGGGGAGAAGGAAGAAAAAATGTACATGATGACTTCATTATATATTTAAAAGGAATAGGAGAGGAGCTAAGATGGCAGAGTAGAAGCAGGAAATTCTGTGAGTTCCCACCACAACCACCTCCAATACCTGTAAAATATGATGCTAAATGAATTTTAGAGCAATAGAACCTACAAAGTGACAGAGAGAAGCAAGCCTTCCACTGAAGCCAGCTTGGCAGGCCAACAGGAAGGGTCTATTGCACCAAGCTGGGATCCCAGTACAGTCCTGTGTGAGCCATGATGAGCCAGGGATAGCCCCAATAAGTGGCCCAGACTGGACAGAGCAGACTTCAGGAGAATGAATCATCAGCAGCTGTGGCAGTTTCCAGATTTCTCAACCTATAAATGCCAAAGAAAAATAAAAGGTCAGTGGGGAACTCTGTTAGAACTGGGTGATAGAAGAGCATGGGCAGGGCCCTGCCCCTGACATGAGAGGTGGAGGAGGTTCAGCAGCTGCAGCTGCTGTCTCATGGCCTCCAGAGTTCCTGGACTGCAGATCATAGGGGGATCAATCTAACATTCAGAGAGTAATCTCTCTTGCCTGTATCTGGGTCACAGTCTTGAGCAGGGGTCTTGGGGTGAATATGCCAGAGCTTGTGGTGGCTATAGAGAGGGTGCCCTCCACGTAGTTCTGACAACTGCAAAAAACCCAGCAATTTAGGACAAAGTTCTCCACCCTGGAAGAAGAGTTCTACTTTGGCAAAGAGCTCAAAAGTTAAGTAATTTGCTGGCAAGATGAGCAAGCAGAGGAAGTACAATCAGAAGATAGGATCCTTTTTGGGGCACAGAAAGGATAAAAACATTGAATGAGAAGAAGACAACAATGTCAAAACTCCTGCATCAAAAACTCCCAAGAAAAATATGAACTGATTACAGGCTATGGAAGAGCTCAAGAAGTATTTTGAAAATCAAATAAGAGAAGTGGAGGAAAAATTGGGAAGAGAAATGAGGATGACACAAGAAAATCATGAAAAGTGAGTCAACAGCCTGCTAAAGGAGACCCAAAAAATCCTGAAGAAAATAACAGCTTAAAAAAGACCAACTCAAATGGCAAAAGAGGACCAAAAAGCCAGTGAGGAGAAGAATACCTTAAAAAGCTGAATTCCCCAGATAGAAAAGCAATTTCAAAAACTCATTGAAGAGAAAAATCCTTCAAAATTAGATCAGAACAAATGGAAACTAATGACTTTATGAGAAATCAAGATACTGTAAAACAGATACAAACAAATGAAAAAATAGAAGGCAATGTGAAATATCTCATTGGAAAAACCACTGACCTGGAAAATAGATCCAGGAGAGATAATTTAAAAATTATTCAACTACCTGAAATCCATGATCAAAAAAAGAACCTAGAAATCATCCTTCAACAAATTCTCAAGGAAAATTGCCCTGATAATTTAGAACCAGAGAGCAAAATAGGAATTGAAAAAATTCACTGATTCCCTCTTGAAAAAGATCCCAAAATGAAAACTACTAGAAATATTTCCAAATTCCAGAGTTCCCTGGTCAAGGAGAAAATACTGCAAGAAGTCAGGAAGAAACAATTTGAGTATTGTGGAAACACAATGAGGATAACACAAGATCTAGCAGCTCCTACATTAAGGGATCAAAGGGCTTGAAATATGATATTTCAAAGGTCAGAGGAGCTAGGATTTAAACCAAGAATCACCTGCCCAGCAAAACTGAGTATAATGCTCCAGAGGAGAATATGGTCATTCAATGAAACAGAGGAGGTTAAAGCATTCTTGATGAAAAAACTAGAGCTAAACAGAAAATTTGACTATCAAATACAGGAAGCAACAGAAGCATGAGAAGATAACCAGGAAAAAGATATCATAAGAAATTTATTAAAGTTGAACTATTTACAATCCTTCATGGAAAAATAATAATTGTAATTCACAAGACTTTTCTCAGTATGAGGATAATTGAAGGGAATATATATGTATATTTATGTATACCTACATATATATATATATATGTGTATATATATATATATATATATATATATATATATATTTAAATAGGAGGGTATGTGTGTGTGTGTGTGCATGTGTATATATGAGTTTGTATATTTATGTGTACATATACACATAGACAGAGGGCACAGGATGACTTGAATATGAAGGGATGATATCTAAAAAATAAAATTAAAAAGTAAGGGAGGAATTATAATGAGAGAAGAAGATAGAGATAGAATAGGGTAAATTATCTCATATAAAAGAAGCAAGAGAAAACTGTTACAATTGAGGGGAAGAACAGCAAGGTGAAAGGGAATGGATCAATCTTACTCTCATTGAATTTGTCTTAAGGTGGGAATAACATACACATTCAATTGGGTATTTTGCCCTACATGAAAGTTGGGGGAAAGGGGATAAGAGGGGAGATAATAGAAGGCAAGGCATATTCGGGGAGAGTGTAATTAGAAGCACACACTTTAGAAAAGGGATAGGGTCAAAGCAGAAAACAGAATAAGTGGGGGGCAGGATAGGAAAGAAAGAAATATAGTTAGTCTTTCACAATATATCTACTATGGAAATGTTTTGTGTAACTACACGTGTGCAACCTATATTGAATTGCTTATTTTCCCTGTTGGGGTGAGTGAGGAGCAAAGAAGGGAAAGAATCTGGAAATTAAAGTTTTAAAAACAAATGTTAAAACAAAAAGTTTTCTTTACATGCAACTGGGAAGTAAGATATACGGGCACTGGGGTATAGAAATCCATCTTGTCCTACTTTTCAGAAAGTTGGAGGGAGAATAGGGGAGAATATAAGAGAGAGCATATTGGGGGAAGGGGTTATTTAATAGGTTTTCTCTTTTGAGGTGGGGGTAAGGGAAAGATAGGGAGAAAATTTGCAACTCAAAATCTTGTGAAAATGAATGTTGAAAAATAAAAATAAGTAAAAAATAAAATGAATAGCATGTTTGCAGTTTCATGTGCAATCATCTTTTATTTAATTGTAGTATGTTATGGAACTGCTAGTTTTATTCCATAAATGTAAAATAAAATCAATTTAAAAAAACCCCTTAAGCCAAACTAATTAAGGTCTGATGGTAGGAATTCAAGTCACCAGAAATGGAGCAAAAACTGGATTTTAACTTAGAATATTAGTAATTGGACTTGAAAAAGACTTTAAAAGATTACTTCCCTCACTGTCTCTTCAAGTCCCCATTTTATAGATAAGGCACAAAAGATTTTGAGAAGTGAAGTGTATTTCATAATAATGTATAATAAATGTGAAAAAATTTTATTAGGTAGAGAGAACCCCATGTTTAAAATGCTTTCAAAATCCCACTGCAAACCATGTGCAAGTTCATCCATGTAGACCTACTTAAGAAACAACTTCCTTGATTGATTGACTGGTTTCAGGGAGCAGTAAAATTTGCATAATACTGTGCTAGAGAAGACAAAAGACTTGGTAGTACTTTTTCTTAAAGTGTTTGTCATCTAGCTCAATACATAGGTTACAAGTAATTAAAATAATTAGTAGCCAGTGCAAGACTGTATAGATGCCATATTGTATAATAGTCTATTGAAGGCAGAAAGAAATTTGGAAAAAAGAGATCAGTGTGCTGTCAAACAACAAAGGAAATATTTACAAAGGAGACAGTACTTGAGGGTATGTCATGAAACAGGGATAGGTTTTGGATAAGAAAAAGAAAGAATGAAGGAAGGCCCTCCCTTCCCTCACAATGTGCTGAGTAGAACATACTATGGAATAATGATTTCTGGTAAATAGGCATGTAAATATGCTGCTAAATAAAGATGCTGGTAAATAGGGTGTTACCAGCATCATGGGAGAGGGAGGTTCTGGGGGGATCTACATGGATGAAATCAGATCAGTTGGTTTATTGATTGTGATATTCGATTCTTCTTTATTTATTCACTTATTCATTGGGGGCCATAAATATAGGCTGCTTTATTCTCTGCAAAGTGCTATGTCCTGAGGTGGGTTGGGCTTGGGCAGATGTCCCTATATTTACAGAACTGAATAAGACGTGTCTCAGGACAGAAGTCCAAGGTTTAATGTGATGTAGGAGGAAATAAGAGAAAGAAATAATTTGGGACCAGGAGTTCATCCCATTGTGCATTGAGGTAGTAATAGGTCTAGAATTTTGGAAAAGGCTGTTCTCAGTGGTAATCACACCCATTGCCTGTCAAACCTGGAGAGTCTTTTGTACCACATCCTCACACGAAGCATTTGAAATTTCTTGGGTCTAATCAGGGACCCCTGGGGTAGTCAGACTCAATCAAGCCATTGTCCATTTCACTAGCTGTCCATGTTCTGTGTCCATGGGTATGGAACTTTTGCTGCTTTATATTATAGCTCCATAATTTTTATCATTTTTATCATTTTTTCAGCTTCATTTTCTACAGGAGAGTCAGGCAGGTACAGCCCCTGTGCTGATTCTACTCCTCTGTCAGTGAAATAACCTTTAGTACCTTCCAATGATACTAGCTTTGCTTACTCAGGGTTCTAGTTCAGAGGCTGTTAGAAACAGTTTGTTGGACGTGATCCCAAGCCTTCATCAATTTTTTTCTCTAAATGTTCCAATCACCTGTTCAGTCTGTATGGCCCTGATACTGTTCCACATTCTCATTCTGACTGGAGGTGAGGCTTGAACCTACACCCTGGCTTTCTTTTCAAATTTTTTCTAAAAATATTTTTAAATGTCTTCTGCTTTTTTTGACATCGTCATAACTTTTACAAGTGCCCTACCATTATGTGCATGTTGAACAGTACCATATAATTAGAAAAGGTAGTATTGCACTCATTCTATATTTGAGGAGACTAAGTGTGTAGAATAATTCAGTGACTTCCTCTTTCAGTAAACCATAATTTATAATAAAAATAGTAACAATATGTACCACAACTATTATGTGCCAGGAACTATGTTAAGTACTTTATACACATCTCTTTTAACCCTCACAGCATCCCTGGAAGGTAGTTGCTGTTATTATCCACATTTTAAAGATGAGGAAGCTGAGGCAGATAGAAGTTAAATAACTTGTTTAGTGTCACCCATGTAGGAGTTATCTGAGGCTAGATTTGAACTGAGGTCTTATTTATCCACTACATCACCTAGCTTCCTAACCTAAGAGGCTTTGTAACATTAGAGTACTGAGCTTAGAGTGAGGAGGAATTTCAATTCTGATACTAGCTTGGTGATCCCAGGCAAAGTCATTTAACTTCTTTTTTATCCCTTAGTCAATTCCATAACACTTGGGCAGCAGGTGGTTCAGTGAAGAGAGTACTGGCTCTATAGTCTAGAAGAAAAGGATACCTGGGTTCAGACATTTACTAACTTGTATCACTTTGGGCAAGTCATTTAAAATCCATTTATCTCAGCATTCTAAACTGTAAAATAGGGATAATAATAGCACATACCTCTTTTGGTTATTGTGAGGATCTGATAAGATAATATTTATTTTTAAAAAGCACTTAATGTCTGGCACATAGGTGCTATATACATGCTATTCCCTTCCCCTAAGACTTAGGAGGAAGTGTATTGGGAATAGATATCTCTTATAATCTATAGTATTTTAAAGACTAAAAAGGGACAAAAAAGGAGGAAAAAATCTGCACAATAAATCAATATATTTTTTTAAAAGCCTGAAAACATGTAGAATATGCAACAATTGTTGACCTCCCACCCCGTGAAAGTGTGGGTTGTGGTGTCCTCAATTATTCCTTCAAGTTTTGTTTGATCTTTAAAATATTTTATATTTACTTTTGTCGTGTGTGTGTTCTTTCCTGTTACATTGTTGTTGTTGCTGAGTATATTATACTCTTGGCTCTTCATTTTGAATCAGTTCATGTAGATCTTTTCATGTTTCTCAGTATTCACCACATCTATCATTTATTAAAGCACAATATATTGCATCGATTTCATGGACAAAGATTTGTTTAATCATTTCCCAATTTTTGGATAATTACTTAGACTCCAATTCTTTGCTACTACAAAAATTATTGCTTACATATGTTAATGTTTATGGAGACTTTCTTCATATCAATGGCTAGGATATTGGATTCTTGAAGTGAAACTCACCTATTATAATTGTGGTTTAAAAGGTATTATTACTATGAGAAATGGACTTCATCTATGGAATATATTTTCTTTCTCCCATGCAACCCACTTCCTGAGAAATACTTTGACATAGAAAGCACAAGTATGATTTATATCTTCTCTATTTGTTTATAGATGGTGTTTATAGAAATCAAATGCCTTATCAAGGATCACATAACTAATAAAGGTAAGAAACAAAACTAAAAACCAGGTCTTTTGACTCTAAGTCTAATAAAATTCTACCCAACCTTCATTTATCAAGTGCCTAATATTTGAAAAGTACTATTCTAGGCGCTGTTAATTTTGAGACAGAATGGAGGAAAACAGCTTTTTTCCCTCAAAAAGCTTATATTCTATTGTCCCAAGTTTCTATCTATACACTCTACTGCCTCTGTATGCTAAATCATTTATGTGATAAAACAGATTTTTAAAATCCATGGGTGACCCTAGTTCTATAAAATCCCATAAATTCATTTCCATTTATCTTTCAATATTCCTAAGATATGTCCCCATTGTAAATTTATGGAAAATAATCTTTTCTGGTTTTCTTTGGTTGGAATAAGGCTTTAAGAGGTTGCACTTTGAAAATGTAGTACCACATGCTTCCTAATATAGTCTTTCCCCAGGGCCACAAACTATGAGGTGATCTGGGAAAACCCCACTGACTTAAAGAGAGAGCTGGCTGTGAGGCGACTGCTTTGAAAAATGAGAACTTCTAATCACCTTTAATCAATCAAGTCCAAGAAATGAAAGCTAGAAACCAAACAAATAAATCAAACTTTGAAGCTTGATAGAGGACTCTTGGGTCAGCTGTCTTTTTCCACTTAACTATGTGCTGCTAAAAGAAGTCTAGCTTTCTTCTCTCGATGCCTTCATCTATATAGATAGCTTTTGTGGCTTTTGTGTAGACTTTGAGAAGGTAAAGGATAGTACTAGCAATGCTCCAATCAACCAATAAGTGTCTACAGGAGCTGTGATTACATTGTATCTAGTTTTCTAACTGCCTTCAAACCTGAAGTGATTGACATAAAGGAGGTAGATTGTTCTTGGCCTATGACATTGCTTAGAGCAATGTAGTAGCCACTGTATTATTCTGAGAGTAATTATTAAAGTTGAGAGACAGTGTGTTGGAGTGAATAGAGAGATAACTTCAGAGTCCAGAAAACATAGAGTCAAATCCTGCCTTGAACATATACTAGGAGATTTTTTTTCCCCTTGTATATGTCATCTAGCTTCTCAGTATCTCTCAGACTGTAAACTGTAGAGTAGGTATGCATTTGCATAGAAAAGTGAGTGTCCTCACTGGGAGTTCTCTTTACAAAATAAATCAAAGATAAGGAACAAAAAAAATCAAGTCACTGTGAATATATGATTTTATGGGACCATCTATTATATTTAGGCTGGAAATCAAAAGTTCTGAGTTTCTGTTCTGTGATCCATTATTGGCAATTGACTAGGTTGCATAGCAGAAAGAATAATGAGTCTGGAGTCATGAAAACATGAGTTCATACATGGCAATGGACACTTAATAACTGTGTTACATCAATCAAGTCATTAACCCATTTGCCTGAGTTTCCATATCTGTAAAATGGGAATAATAATAGCAGCTATCTCACAGGTCGTTGTCAGGGTCAAATGAAATAATATTTGTAAAGTGCTTAACACAATGCCTATAACAGAGTAGGTGTTATAAACATGCTATCTACTATAACTAATTATGGTACATTAAAGGGTCTAGGGAGAATAAGTTATTGCATGGCTTTAAAGATTCAATCTCTTCAAATGCAAAATAACATAATAATGTATTTTCGAACAAGATTCTATTGCTCAACCTACACATAGTGTCAGAAGAATGGAAGATTATTGGCTGATCAAATTACTGTAGATTCCTTTCACAAACTGGAAATCTCATCAGAAGAGAATTTACCAATGGAATCTGGTAGAGTGCAGATTATCAGTTTGTACAAGAGGCAATCTCAGTTAAAAAAAAAAAAAAGTTAATAAGACCGTGGAAGGTCAAGGTGACTGATAAGAAGAACCTAGAAAATAGGAAATGACCCCAAGAAATAAAGATGGGAAGAAAGTCATTCTTGGTTGGCTTATTATATAGGCCCCCACATTTATGGATGGTGGCTATTTTAATGTTCAAGGATGCCCCATTATACTTTTTTACTTCGATTATTTTTCAGAAAACAGTGATCAAGTATATTAATCAACCTATAGCAGGTCATAATAAATATCTTCTAACGTGTACCATTACTCTCCTTTGAGAATTTTCTATGTATCTTTTTCATTCATTTTTTTCCATTATTAATAGTTATCTATGAATGCATGTCAATTTACAAAGAAAATAAGAGGATTGTATGTGAAACTCTGAATGTATATTACATAGTTAATTGAAAAAAAAAACACCTACACAATATACTATATATATATAGTTTTCTTTTGTATGTTTAATTTAATTGTATTAATATACTTTGCTTTAAATCATCTGAATTTTCTACTGTATTGCTCCCTTTAAGAAAAACTATTTCTCATAAAAACCAAAAAAGGAAGAAAGAGGAAATATAGAAAAAAATCTCCCAAACAATGAAAATATCAAAAATATCTGATATCTCATGCAATTTTCTACTTCCAGCACTCTCCAACACCTCTGCAAAGAATTGGGTGGAGGTGACTTATCATACCTCCATTGTAAATTTGTAGCAATATTTTTCTATTATTTTGTAATTGAAATTTCCATTTAATGTATGTTTTTCTTTGACTCTGATTATTTCACTTTGAATCAGTTCATGTAAATCCATGCTGTTCTGTATTCATCATATTTGCTTTTTCCTTACATTACAGTAGTATTCCATTACATTTATGTGCCACAGTTTGTCTAGTCTTTTCCCACTCCATGGCCATCTACTTTGCTTCTAATTCTTTGTTAATACGAAAGTGCTGTGATAAAGTATTTCAATTTTTAAAGTGCCTTTCTTAGGGTATATAACTAACAGTGGAATGTCTGAGTCAAAGGGCATGGGCATTTCAGGCACTTTATTTGCATATTATTTTAATAATTATTTCATAATTCCAAACTATTTTCTAGAAATCTACAAATTTACAGCACCACGAGAAATGCCTTAGTATTTCTGTCTTACCATAACTTCACCAGCCCTGGTTATTCCTTTTTTTTTTCTAATCTTTGGAAAATTGGCTGATTATAAAGCAAAGCCTCCAGATTATTTTGATTTCCATTTAGTGATTTGGAGCCTTCTCTCATTTCCTAATAATTTGAAAGTCTACCTTGGAAATCTGTTTCTCCATATCCTTTAACCCCTTATCTATTGTGGAATGGTATTTTGTAATATTTTCCTGACAGTTAGTGATATGCATATTTGATGATTGTTTAAATATTTTGAATACTAAGTGATTATGAGGGAAATTTGATGCAAATTGTTTTTTTCCCCCCCTAGGGAACCACTTTCCGTTTTATTGCAGATGCATTAATTTCTGTTGTGCAAAATCTTTTCAATTTTATGATACCAAAATGATCCATTTTCTCTTTTGTAAAAATATTGATTCGTTAAGAATTCATCTCCAGCCTATAGATGTTAAAGGTATATATTATGTGCTTTTATCCCTTTTTATGGTTGGTCAGTAATTAGTCAATCAGCAGGCATTTATTATGAGCCTACTATTTGTCAAGCAATACTAAATTCTATCCTTATTATGGAGTCATAACCACTTAAAATTTATTGTAGAATATTTTATAATGTATTAGTATGAGCCCAATTTCTTCAAGCTACTTTCTACTTTTTCTAGTAGCTTTTTTAATCAAATAAGGAATTTCTTTCTTTTTCTTTCTTTCTTTCGTTTTTTGGAGGGGGGAAAGCAGGGCAATTGGGGTTAAGTGACTTGCCCAATCTCACACGGCTAGTAAGTGTTAAGTGTCTGAGGCTGGATTTGAACTCAGGTCCTCCTGACTCTAGGACCAGTGCTCTATTCACTGCATCACCCAGCCACTCCAGGAATTTTTTCTTAATTTCTTGATGTCTTAGAATTTACTGAACATGAAGTTATTTTAGTTCTATTATTTCTGTCTCTCCCTTGTCTAGTCTCTTCTGTTGATCTATTTATCTATTCTTAATGCAATAACAGAAAGGTTTGATTTATAATACAGTCTGAGGTCTAGAAATTGTCTTTAACTTTAAATTCTACCCAGGCAATGAGTAAAGGCACAGCGTGTAAAGTGTAGAAAGAAGTCTCCTTTCTGGGTTCAAATCTGACCTCAGATGTTTACTATCTATGTCACTATGGGGAAGTTACTTAGTTCTGTTTGCCTCAGTTTCCTCATCTTTAAAATAAGCTGAGAAGGAAGTGGCAAACCACTACTGTATCTTTGCCAAGAGAACTCCAAATTATGTCATGAAGAGTTGAACAAGACTAACAAATGACTGAATGACAAATTCTTACCCTGTTTTTTATTGCCTTTTATATCCTAGACCTTTTTGTTCCTCCAGGTGAATTTTGTTATTATTTCATCTAGTCCTGTAAAAGATTTTTAATACTTTGATTGTTATGGCTTCAAATCCAATAATTCACTTTGCTAATATCTTTTCACTATATTAACATGGCTCCCCACATACCTCTCATGGAAAACACAACTGAAATACTGTTGCCCTGATTGGAAATGAACACTTATAAATGAACACTTCAAAAATAATCCTGATAAACATCTCAGAGAGGATTAAAAACCTATCTTTTTTTAGTTCCAATACATTTGCTTAAAAACTAGACTAAAAAGAATGATCAGATGGCATTTCAAATTCTATCTGAAAATATCCTTGTCCTGTTCACAATTCCATTACAAATAATTTTTAAAATATTGTATAAAATGTTCCATTTTCTTCATGCATGATACCGAGTAAATACATAGATGCTTACCAAAAGTTTGTTGATTGATCAGAAATTGAAAGCATGTGTCTCACTGCTAGGACTCAAGGAGGTCAAAAAGAAAGGTTGCAGTGTCTTAATGAAGACTCAGAAAGGTCAGAATTATATTAGTCTAGTACAAGTAAGCATGGAGTTCAAAACAAGACAACAAATCAAGCTAACTTCATTGAAGAGAGATATTCACAAAATAAAAGGCATTTAGGGAGAATGATGGAAACAAGGTAGTTCCAATGTGACCCTGCAGAGAAATGGAACACACTGCTGGTGTCCTGGAGGGAAGTCACAGAGGATGCTGATGCTTTCCTTGAAAACTGTAAAGTCTGATAAGTTTTTACAGGGGTCTTTTCTGGATCTAGGAGGACCAGGCATTAATGAAGGTATTGAAGAACCTGGACTTGGGGACCGGTTCTCATTCAGGCTAGTCAGTTGCAGAAGGGAAGAGACTACTAAGGAAATGAAAACTGGTATATTAAAACTTCCCAATGGCAGGAAAGGGGACTTTGTTTCATTGCTGTGGATCTCACATGGAAAGGGTGACTCAGCATCTTTGGGGAGGGGAGAGCGTGGAGAATTTTTTAACTCCCCAAGTCTTCTTTGTTTAGTGGTCTGAGGAGGTTACTGGAATGGTTACACTAAAATATACCAAATGTTTATAGAAGCACGTTTAAAAAAGTCATAGTAGCAAAGAACTAGAAACAAAATTGATACCCACCAATTGGATAATGGCTAAACAAGTTGTGGCACATAAATGTAACAGATATTACAATGTTCTTGTTGTTGGTTATTTTTGAGAAGAATGTATGTGTATGAATAGGGTATAAGTGAGGCAAAGCTTCACAAAGTCATCAACCACAACCTCTCCTCTAGAATCTTCAAGATTTAGTGGCAAGACAAAAATCAAGACTACTGATGATGGTCCTGGGATGCAGTGGATGACCTTGACCTTAAGCTGAATATTAGTTGGTTAGAAGTAACTGAAGAGACTATGGAGACAACTATGAGCTCTGTGCAAAGAATGGAAAAAGAACCATGGGAAAAATTAAGAAAGGGTGAATAAAATGACTATAGCGAAGCATGGGAAGAATTATATGAAATAAAATAATAAGAATGAAGAAAACATACAAAATGAGAATAATTCAAATGGAAATTTAAAAAAAAAATAGAAACTAAATGCCATGTCACTATAATGGCCAGTCTTGTTCTTAATGAAGAGATGATAAAATGTGCCTCCTTTCCTTTTGTGAGGAGTGGGACTATGGGCATGGAACATTGCTTATTTCATTAGACTCAATTGATTTATTAATTAGGTTTGCTTGAGTTGCCTTTTTTCTCTTTTTTGTTCTTTCAAAAGAGATGACTTGTTGGGAAGGGGAGAAAGGAAAAACATTTATAAGTGAAAATGATATAAAAAGATGATAAATATGTACATTTTTTAGAAACATATATAGCATATAAATAGTATATAAACTTTAGGTTTATTTTCTTTTTCCTTTTTAAAAAAATCATTAAATGAGAGATCCTAGTTTAATTGGAGTATGAAAACCTGACAGTCTCCACTGGATTCTTACTCATCTCCCTAAACTATGAAGATTGTCCTGCATTTATAGGGTCAGAGCTCACCAATCCATCTCACAACTCCAGGTGTGAAGTAGACTATGAATCTGCAAGGCCTATAATGTTAGTCTATTGCTGATTCTAGAGATACACCCACCCCCATACAAACTGTTCTTTCATTTAAGTCATTACAATATTTTTGATTTATAACAAGTTTATGTGAAATTTTATTGGGCCTCTTAGGAAGAATTATAGTCATGATGCTTTGAGCAGATCGAGTGCAAGGGAATCATAGAATTCAGTATTCCACAAGCTGTTTCTCACAGTTCAACAGTTTTCTAGAAGGTGAATTAGAAAAGCAATTATAGTTTTCCAGAGGGATCAAGTGTCATCCATGTTGGAGATAGGCAAGTACTGCTTTTTACCTAAAACTACTAAGGGTTAAGGTGTATGACCAACTACTACATCCACAAAGGGGGAGGGGGATCTCCATTCAAAAGAAACCCAGGATTCTTTTGTGTGCGTGGAAAGGTAATGATCAATTTCAAACATACATCATCATAGCTTTGTTTGCAATCAGTGGCTCTGACTCCTTTTTCACTTTGCAGGGTCATTAGTGCTTTTTTATAAACTTCAAAGAGGGCCAAACTCATCACAACTAACTTTAGCCTCAATTACCAGACTCCAAATAAGAATATATGGCAAGAGTTCCAATTTGACAAAAGGTGCTCTTCAAGTATGCACCTGTATTGTTTTCTTGTATATATTGGGGTATCTTGGGGGGTAGAGGTGTGTTGGTGGGTGGAGAAACTATTCTACTCTGTGTATAATTAGGTATTTGAATCCAAAAGAAAGATGGATCATCAACTTCAGCACCAGAGGCTGACATGCAATTATGCCTGTGCACCTGCAGCTACCCCCATATGAAAAACGGCAGGTGCAAACCTCAAAGCCAAATAAGGTCCTTTAAATGATACTGCTCCCAACATACAGGTGACTGCTTAGCAGAGAGGGGGATTCAAAGAAAGATAATACAAGAAATGGTCCTTGACTTGGTCATTAGGACTTTCCTTTGATTTGGTCTTCCTGTAACCAAATGTTTCTTTATAATCTCTATGATTTGGTATCATCCCCATTATACAGCATAGCCATTTGGAGGCTGCATTTTGTTCTGTGGCCATTGTTTTAGTCAAAAATTATACTAAACAACTAGCTACAGAGAATAGCAATCTGTTCCAGTTTATCAACCCTCTCTTTGTTGGCATGGTCTCTTTCCCATTTCTATTCTCACTTTTCATATTGTGCCTTTATATCTCCCACTGAAGTCTAGCTCTCATGATTCATTAACATTTGGAGGAGACTCTGGATTCTTTTGCTTTTTAAAATTCTCCTGTTTTTGCTCTTATATCACCTTCACTTCTGAATATATACTCCATACTCCCTTAGGCAGAGAACCATCCTTCATAAAAAGAATATAAAAAGGGGAGGAAATGCACTTCAGATAAATTGAGTCTGACAATACATGCAATGTTTCATATCTTACACCATTACAAAGCTATCAGGGAAGTTCATTTTTTAATCTCCTTTTTGGTTCCAATGATACTACTGATATTGTGGATTCTTGACCAATTTAAAGACAGAATCTATCAACATCCAGACTGTAGTCAGTAGATGGTATGTATTTTTATTCTTATTTTTGACCACAAATCAAGAAGAACATTCAATATTGTCTTATTAGAAGTTTCCACATAGGATTCAGAATTTTAGAGAAGATACTTTTATAAAGAAAAAAAAATGGTTTTAAATGTCATTACAAAAAAATTATCTAGGCCTCAGTTTGCTCCTCTGTAAAATCAGAGGTTTGCATGAGATGATCTCCAGTGTCCCTTCTAGCTATTCATTTGATGGTTTAATCATAAGCAAGATCATCCTTTATCAAAACTTAGTATATTAGGTCATTGGGGTGGGGTACTGGGGTACAGTAAAAAACTACCTAACTTCATGCCCTTGATGGGACATTGCAGTGGTTTTAAGGGGTTTAATTAGGCCTCTTGCATTTATAGAAGGAGACTCTGAGCAGGTAGATGCTACAGGTGTGTATATGAAATGAATAGACCTCATACATGATTTGTTCATATAATTCAGTAGCTATGGCAAAGCAAGAGAGGCCCTGCAGAAAACAAATGTTGCAGGTGTGAAAGTTGGAACTGAAATTGATGCCCCTTTGAAAAGGTTGTCCCTCCCATCCTTATCCCCAGCTATTTGTTTGATGTTTATGAAATATGTAATCACACCATGTTGTCTAGGAGTTAGCATTGTTGATCTCTAAACAATTCTAGCTATCAGAAGTAATAGGTATAAGACTGAGGAAGGGGGAAGATAAAAGAGAGGAAGGGTGGAATATATGAAAATGTTTAAGAGATTTAATCATTTTTCTTGGGGTGTATTGAAAGAAAAATTAGTCACTGCAACAAAAAGACCATGTGTTACATGAATAGTTGATTTTATTATGAAAAACTTATCTATGTTTCCTGAAACCTATCCCTATGACCTATGTAAAATGAGAGAGACATTAACTCATTCATCCTATAGGTACCTGGCTAGACACCTCCAGTGCTGTAACCTCCAATGTGGAGAATTCAGAGCAGGCCATTTCTGAGTGACAGTAATCCCCAAACAGCCCAGTTCACTCTAATTTCTATTTCATGGTAATCACTACATCTTTGAAAAACCTGTAACTTTTCCAAGCTCTCATAAACATAATCCCTTATGAGCAATGAGAGGACGGTAAATCAGGCAATAAACATTTATTAAGTACCTACTAAGTGCCAGGCAGCGTGCTAAACTCTGGGAATATGAAGAAAAGGGGAAAACAAACCATAGTTCCTACACTAAAGAAGCTCACAGGTTAATGAGGAAGAGAATAAGCAAACAACATGTTCAAATTACCTCCCTATCTCTATATCTATATGTATATCTATGTCTATCTATCCGTGTGTGTGAAGAATTAGAGATAATCACAGAGGGAATGCACTAGCATTAAGAAAATTAGGAAAGATGATCCAGTCATCCACACCTACAGACTCAGCTCCTACTGAGGGCTAGGATAGATTCAGGAACAATTCTGTTTAGATTTGACCCCAACTCTAGGAGATGATGTTCAGGACACTCACATCCTCTCCTCTGCCACTCCTTTCCACTTGCATGCCACACAGATACAGAGAATTGTTCAGGAAACTGGTAGGCAATATGGTAAAGGGGTTTCTTTCTCAGATATGCATTGAACTAGATGACCTCTGAAGTTGATACATACTTTGATAATCTGTGATTCTTGATTTCTAATTCTGACTATGGTTTGAATAAGGCAGCAGTGACGAATCCAATCATCAGCAAGTCATTGGAAATCTTTCATTTATAAGGCAAAAATTAGAGATTTATTTCATTAATATTTGATGGGAGAAAGTAAATATTAATTGAGAGGGGCAACTAAAGGAAGTAGTGTTTGGTAGACTGGCACTTGATAAATATTTACTGAATGACTCTTTGGCTGGTACTGGTAAGAAGGTGGTGATAACCCAGATGGGAAAGATTAACTAAGAGAAGCGATTTTGACCAAATGATTTCCCCCAGTAAACTGGAATTTCAGAAATGCAAGAGGGTATTCCAAGAAGAGAGATACTATAGAAGGAGAAAAAATGAAGACCAAAATATGAGAGTTGAATGATTTGTGATACACATCTGGAGATTCAGAAATTAAAAATATAAAAGTGTCCTGCTTTGCACACCTGATGCCAGTGACTAAAGATAGTCTCTGTGAAGGACTTTATTAAATTAAAGAATATTCCACCATACCAATAGAGAACTATTAAAATCATCCTTTTCTGATCATGTTTACAGGTAATGTTTCTGTTTTGTTTTCTTTTGCCCATATGGAACACATTGTGTGGAAGTTTCCTCCAGCAAAGATTGGAAGCTTATCTGTAACCTATAGTCTTAGAGAGATGTTCGAAGGAACTGAGAGGTTAAGAGACTTGCCTAAGACTACCCAGCTAGTCTAAATAAAAGGTAGAACTCAAGCTCCAATTGTTCAAATCTTTAAGCCATACAATCCTCTCAACAAATTATAACTTTTGCGATCTGTTGTAGTAATGTAGTAATGTTATAGTAATGTAGTAGTCTTTAATTTTTTATCTTTGAACAAATAGCTCCAGAAATCTTAAAAAATTTTTCCTGGAAAGCATTTTGGCCAAAGCTTCTCATTCAGAATGTATCTTCTAGCTGTCCTTTAAAATACATCTCTGGAGTCAAAGCAGGTGGCGTGTGTGCTGTTGTTCAACTATATCCATTCATCTTCTTCCACAAAACCTCAGCTCACATCTTGGAAGAGCTTGAAGGAAATATCTGGCCCAAAGAGAATTCTGACATCTCTTGGCACTATCACACAGAGCTCAAAGCTGAAGCGAGTAACTCCTGAAGCAAAGGAAACCATTACCTAAATTAAGCATTTTAGACCATTTTTAATGGTGATAAAGTGGCCAAAGAGGTAAATGAGACTGAGACCATAATTCATGTTCTAGGTACAAAAAGGAATTTAATTTAACAGTGTCTCCTTAGAAAAACTGAGAAGACTAACAAACTGAAAAGAGGTGCTTATTTGGGAAAATGAAATTCAGAACTGAACTTAGAGAATTAACTACCTCCAGACAATAGTGAGGACTTAAACTCCCTCCTAAATCTCAGCAATAAATCATTTGGAGACAAAGTGAAAGTTTATCCAAAGAGTCCACTTAACAACTGACAACCTTAAAAAATAAACATCTTTACACATTTTATATAACACAGGTTGCATCCTTTTAAAAGAAAGCTGAACTATCTCATTTTTCCCTGTTTTATTCAGTGCTTTTAACTTTTTTTCAAAGTTAATCTTACTTTCTTCCCCAAGCAATCTCTTGTGAGCTAAGCAAATAAAGGATTGTCCCCACTTAAAAGATGACAGAACCAAGGCCCAGGGAGTTAATTAAGGCATACTCATAGTTAATAGCAAGTCAGTACTTGTATGCATGTGAGATACCAGTGCTTGATGATTTACAAAATTTCTTCTCTATCTTATCCCATCAGGTTCTCATGAAAGCCTTGGGAGATGAGTAGTCCAACTCTGAATGTTTATCTTGGAGAAGAAGAGCCTTGCAGAGCATGTGATGTGATATTCATTTTCAGATAGTTAAAGGACTGTCACTGGGAGGAGAGATTAAAATGATAGAATCATAGATTTTAGACTGGAAGAAAGCTCAGAGGTCATCTAGTTTCGATCAATCAATTTCCAGATGAGAAACTGAAGACCATAAAGGTGAAGAGACACAATCCAGTCCACACTGGAAGCATGTTGGAGAGTTTGATTTTAACTGAGGTCCTCTGACTCAATCTACTCTATCAGAGGGTAAGACTAGAAGCAATTGGTAGATCTTTCAGAAAGGTAAATTTAGTCTGGGTGTGGGAGGGGAAGAAAAACCTCTGAACACTTAGCTAAGGGTAAGAATTACTGATAAGGAAAGGGATAAAGGTACAGAAACAGACTGGAATATGGATACAAATACAGATCAGGATACAGATAGGGATAGGGTAAGAGGTACAGAAATACAGAAAAGGACATTGCTAAGAGTACAAATAATGACATGGTTAGGGCAACAGATAAGGATAGAAATAGGAATCCCTAGAGATAGGGATAGGATTAGGTAAAGGGATATAGTATAGATAGGGATAGAGAAGAAGGACCAAGAAACAGAGATAGGGATAAGAGTGGGAATAGGGATACAGACTAAGATAGTGGTAGGGATAGGGATGCAGATAAGCATAGAGAAGAGAATATAGAGATAGTGACTGGGATAGGGATACAAACAGAGGTGGGATGGAGATAGGAATGAGATACAGATAGGGACAAAGGATATAGACAATGATGGAAAGAGAAATATGGAGAAGGGTTTGGGTAGGGATAGGGATAGGAATGAGGATATAGATAGGGATAGGGATAAGGGATTAGATGTGATTTCATTGCTATAGGGAACTCCCAGGAATTTTCTCTACCAATGCAAGCTGGCACTTTCTCTGCAACTTAGTCATAAAGAGTTGTCCAAAGCATTAATAAGGGTTACACTGCAAGTATATGTCAGAGGCAGAATATAACCCCAAATAATTCTGCTTTGACAGATACATTAACTGGTACATGCAATTATGTGGGAAATGGATACCTATCTTTAGGTTCTTGCAGCAGCCATGGTCACTCTTTGTAATCATTGTTTCCCTGTTCAGAGGTTTACCATTCTTCCACTCTTATTCACTTCTTCAGGCTGCATTGCTGATTCATCACCATAGGACTTTCCCTATTATATCCCTGCACCATATACCTTCCCCTTCTTTACTCCCTCCTTCCTCTTCCCATCTTTTCTATTCTCTTTTAAGTGTTCTCTTCCTCCAGGATATAAGCTCCTTTAGGGCACATTGTTTTCTTTCTGGTTGTATTTGTATTGTCAGTGTTTAGCATAATGCCTCACACTTTTTCAGTACTTAATAAATGCTTGTTGACAGACCAGCCATCTCTTTCATCTACCTCCTCTTCCACATTTCTGCCTACTGAAATTCTTTTTCTTCAGGATCAAGCTAAGATGCCACATCCTCATTGAAATTTTTCCTGACTTCTCTAGATTGATGTGACCTATCTCTCCATTTCCCCCCAAAATGAAAGATCCTATTTTTGGAGTTGTTGACCAATGACATCATGAGGGTGAAGTCTTGACTTTTCCATGGATTGGTTTTAAGTGAGACAGAGGTGCAGTAGTAGTTCTTCGTGGCTGGAGGTCTTGTCTCTCATGATTGCATTTGACCTCCACCCTCTAGAAAGGGCATTTTTCTTCCATTCTGTGATTTCACAAATCACTGGTGTGTGTCACACATACAAGGAATACAGCATGAACCAGGATATCACAAAGTTATAGAGAGCAATGGAGGTGAAAGGGTCATTGGCCGATAGGGACAAAAATTTCAGAAAGTACAAGGACAATGATAGCTGAGAAAAGAGCATTGGACTTATAATTTCATAGTTCATTTCATGGTCTCGGAGAGAGCAGTTTCAACAGAAAGAAGGAAGGAAATGAACAATTATTAAGAACTTTTTATGTGCTAGGCATTGTGCTAAAGACTTAAAATATGATCTCATGTGATCCTCATGACAACCATGGGAGGTAAGTGCTACTATTATCCCATATCTATGGATGAAGTAACTGCAGCAGAGGGAGACGGAGACACAGAAAGAGATGGAGAGACAGAGAGATGCAGTTGGTAGCTTGAAAAAAAGAGAAGAGCTTTGGAACAATTGCAGTGAGGCATTAGGGAGTCAGTAAGAGGTAAATTAAAAGATCACTGTGTGGACATGAAGTTGGATAGTAGGAATTTACATAGAATATAGTCAGAATAATTTTGACATTCTTCCCCCAAGAGTATCTATTAGCTAAGGACAAAAACTATGCAAATGAAAGATCTATTGGTATTTGATCTGGACTTTTATTTTTCCTCACTCTAAATGTGATCTTAGATTTTTTTTTGAGGTGGGAAGGCAAGGCAATTGCAGTTAAGTGATTTGCCCAAGGTCACATAGCTAGTAAGTGGGTTAAGTGTTTGAGATCGGATTTGAACTCAGATCCTCCTGACCCTGGGGTTGGTGCTCTATTCACTGCACCATCTAGCTACCCCATGATCTTGGATTTGTCTCTTTAAAGTTGTTGTTATTTCGATCACAAATCATTTTGATAACATTCAGGTCACAAACTGTAACTGACCACATCAGGAATTTGTAGTTTGTTTGTTTTTACATATTTCTCCTGACATGTTTCCTATTTAGGACAATGGTATCCTTCACTCTTCACATCAGAAATTTATATTTTTTTCAACCATTTTTATAATCTGGTTGTGTTTGCTAACAGGGTTTCTATGTTCATTTTGGCTGCCTTACTAGGCAATATTTGGTGAATGAAGTCACTTGTAATCAGAGAACATAAAACGTGTATGAAGATTATGTTTTAGCTTTATATTGCTTCCATTCTAGAAAAGTAGCCACCAGTGTTTGAATGCTAAAAACATGGCATAGTAATTAGGACAAAGGAAAGGGAAGTATATTTCAAACTTTAAATTTAAACTCAATTAATTTTAATTTCATTGAGATGCTCATTTTGGAATTAAGGATAAAATGGGTAGGATAGAGGGGTGCTAAGGATAATAAGTACATAGGAGCCAGTTGCAAAGGTTCCAAGGCAAGATAAGATTTCCCTCCCCACAAATTACTCCTACTTTTTCTAGTAATGGATATCCTTCTAGGAAATGAGTTTCAGATATAATATGTGCTTCTATAAGAAAAGATACTCCCAGCCTCAAAGAACTACCATTTTTTTTAGAACTATCATTTTTTACTCTAACTCCTATTTAATCACCAAATGGACACTTGAGAACTTATATTCATTCCTGTAACAAAACTCTCCCTCCCAGAGGAAAGCGAAGGAGACTTGGGACAGCTTTCAGATTGTCAATAGTTTACAGTTACAGGGGCCACACATTGTAACAGCATCAGCTGTGCTGCGAGAATGTTTTTCTCTTATCCCAAATTCAGAGAGGCAATGAGGGTCATTCGAGGGTTAGAACTGCGGGGGCTGATTTCATGGTTTTCATTCTTTGCACTTGTATTT
>JAQQSU010000052.1:38622-76945 GCA_028627135.1 Pseudochirops cupreus | reverse complement strand
TCCTCCTCCCTCTCTCTCCCATGATCTTTCTTTTCCCCAAAGAAGGAATCAAGGGTTTGGGAGCTGTTCTTACTTTGCTTCTTATGCTTATTCTTACTCATGGTTCTTCAGACTGTGATTTTTTTTTTTAAATCTCTGTGGGGCTCTGCTTCCAGAAGGGAAAGCTCTGTCCCAAATCGCTGGGGTCCTCCCGGCTGCCATAGCTCTTAGTGAGAGGCTGGGAACTCCTCCTATGTACTTCCAGCTGACTGGATAGAGAGGACTCTAAGACCGAGGCCCAAGATGGCGATCCGGATCCAGGCTGCTGAACGGGAGAGCCCTGGCCTGAGATCAATCGTTAAGTCCCCCTGCTGCCTGCAGGCCAGGGCAGGAAGCTGCAACGCCGAGGCGGGTGCAAAACCTCTGCCTTTCACTTTTCTGCTCTGGAGGCCTTCGGGCCAGACTGCTTATCTCCCCCTTTCACAATTCCCACTCGCAGCTGCTGCTAATCCGCTCACCTGAGAGGCTCCTCAGCTCATCCGGTCCAGCCACCCCGGGGCACAGCCGCGGCTTCAGGGCAGGCTGGTTTCGGTTTGCAGTGCTGATATGGTTCCTCGTAGCCGAGCTGACTTTAGTGGAAGTATCTTTGTGTGTGTTTTGGAGTTCCAGGATTTTTTTAGAGTCTTATTTTATGGGTATTTTGGGGTGGCTATGTGAGAGCTGCGATATGTTGCTGCTGCTACGCCGCCATCTTGGCTCCGCCCCTTCATGCTATTCTTTTATCAAAACCTTTAACAAAGATTTTCATGGTATTCTCAAGGAAAACACCAAGAGATATTAGCCAGATCATAACAAAATTAGGTAGTTTGAAACTAAGTAGAATGTCTAGACTTAAGGAGTATTTGTTAATGGTCCAATGTCATTTTGCTAGTACCTCTACACTTTAATTTTCATTTGTAATTATTTTTTACTCTTATTTTGTAGATTTTTATATATGTTGTTTTCATATAAGAAATAACCTCCTTGAGAATAAGGATTATTTATTTCTATATATTTGTATCCTCATACAGTGTCTGGAATATAGTAGGAAGTTAAACAGTGTTTGCTGATTAAGTGTCCCAAAGATCTGAGCTTAGCTTGGACCATTTAAAATTGTTATCAATAAAATGAAAAAAAGACATAGATGCCATGCCCCTCTACATGACTATTATATAACAGTTTGAGAGGGTAGGTAACACAATGAACTACAACCTCAAGACCTGAAGTATCTGAATAAGTTATAATATTGGGCTAAATATAATAAGATGAAATTTGATAACGATAAATATAGCACATATATTTTAGTTTAAAAATGCTTGCAAAATGTAGGATGAAGGAGACATAAGTAGACAACAATTCAGTTAGGGGAAAAACATTTGAGAGATTTAGTGGACTGCAAGTAACCATAATGGAGGGAGTGATAAGCATTTCCATTCACTTTACATAGATCAGTCCCCACTTAAAGTTGCTGAGGAAGATCAATAAGACAAGTAAGTGTAAGCAGATTCTGTACAGAAAGAATGATACTCTCACATCAATGGAGTAAGGCGCTAGAAGCGGATGAAGTAAGAAGTGTAATTGTCCATAAGGGCACTGGTAAAATAATGCCATTGTTCTCAAATTGTGTCAGGAAACTTTATTTATTAGCAAGTAATAAATGGCTTGAAGCTTAGAAGGATGACCCACCCAGACCCAGATGGCTGTGGTTCAAAAAACAATGATACTGCTGGAAAGTCCGGCAGTACACTTGCTGTGAAAGAACATTTAATGGTATATGATGAAATTATGGGATTGTGTGAGTTTTAATATGAACATGATTTACACAGAGTGGATTTAGAATGGGGGTGTTTAGGCAGAAAATCTACACAGTTAATTCTACCTGTTAGATTGTGGTTCCCCACATCTTGAAAAAAAGCAGTATTTGTTCTTACACACCACACACACACACACACACACACACACACACACACACACAGGATTTAGTATAAATTTAAGTAGATCATGTCATAATAAATACTCAATATGAATCAACTGTGGAATACGGCATCCAAAAAAAATCTAAAGGATACTGGGTAATATTAATAACATTATTTGTGAGCACTCTCCAGTTGACAAAGAACTTAACAGATTTTAACTCACTTTATCCTCACAGCAATTCTAGGAGGTTGGTGTTATGATATCTCCATTTTACAAATGGGGAAACTGAAGCTGACAGAGGGAAGAGTGACTTCACACAGTAAAACAGATAGGGTCTGAGGCCAGAAATGAATTCAGATCTTTCTGACTCCATGACTAGTGCTCTGTTCACTGCACCACCTAGGAGAGAGATAATAGTACAACTTCATATGGCCCTGTAGTATTGTGCTTATTCTGGGCACTACAATTTAGGAAAAGCATTCATAGATTGTTGAATATTAAAGCTGTCAATCAAAAATGTTCAAGACTCCAAGTACATGCAACATAAGAATGAATAAAATGAAGTGGGAACATTTAGCATGAACAAAAGAAGACTTTGAGAGGGAATGACAGTTATCTTTCAATATCTGAAGGTATATCAAAAAGAACAGAGGTGAAAGAAATAGTTCTTTAGAACTTAATATGTCAACAATGTACATATGGAATACAAAATAAAAGAAAGCTCTTGCTCTCAAGGAGTTCACAGTCTATTGGGAGAAATAAGGTACAAGCAACTATGTACAAACAAGCTATACATTAAATTAAGTTAAATATACATTAAGCTCTCAAATTAAATCAGGCAGCTAAGTGGTATAGTAGATAGAGTATCATGTTGGAGTCAGGAAGACTCATCTCCCTGAGTTCAAATCTGGCCTCAGACATTTATCAGCTATGTGATCCTGAGCAAGTCATTTAACTCTGCCTCAGCTTCTTCACATGTAAAATGAGCTGGAGAAGGCAATGGTAAACCACTGCAGTATCTTTGCCAAGAAAACCCCAAATAGGATCCCAAAGAGTCAAATATGATTAAAATGACTGAATGACTAATTGGGGAAAAAAAGTTAGCATAGGGAAGGTACTAGAATTAAGGGGAATTAGGAAAGACTTCCTGTAGAAGGTGGGATTTTAGCTGGAATATGAAGGAAATAAGAAAGTAGAGATGAGAAAGGGAGAGCATGGCAGGCATCAGAGACAGTCAGGCAACGTGTTTTTTTTTTTCTTTAAATGATTTCAAGTAAACATCATTTGGCTAATTACTTGATAAGAATACGGTAGAATGGGTTTTTATTCAGGTATGAGTTAGACTGCATGGCCACCAGTCTTTCCAGCACTGAGGTTCTCTCATCCTAGACTTCTTACATATCATTATTTATCAAGACGATGGTATTTTTTTTAGTATTCTACATTTGTCAAATATAATTAAAGAATGTTTCTTTATATTTTTCATTTTTTCCAAATTTCATTTCAATTTTCAGTATTAATAATTTTTTTTTCTTTCATCTTGGTAGGATATTCAAAAAAAGGACAGAAAAAGGTTTTGAACTCTTAGAGTATCCATTAATTTTAAAATCTTGAAAATTGGAAACTTTAGTTCAGTTATTTGTTCAATCACTTGCTTAATTCACTCAATATGCTCTTTGAATTTGACTTGATGCTAGAAGGAAGTTTTTGTATCCTAAATAAAAGGAATGGGAACTGTGGCTGCCCACATACTTTCATTCAGTTATTTTTCCCCCTCCAGAATCCATTGAAGTCTAGCAATTTTTTAACAAGTGACTAAAAAAAAAAACCTTAACACATTAAAATCAACAAAAAATAAGCCAAAATTGATAAGAAAGAGTGATGAATAATGTTGTTTATTTGTCAGTCTGCCAAAGAATTCAAACAATATATTGTGGGCTTGCTCAATTCAACATGAAAGAAAATATTTGAGTAAATATTTGGATTTGGAGTTATATATAGACATCTCACACATATTTCTATAAACACATGCACACACACACACACACACACACACGCACACATGCACACACAGAGCTTTAATGGGAGAAGATACATTTCCTCTCCAAATAAATAAATTTTCCTTCCCTTTCAGATTAATTTTAAAAATTCTTGGTGGAATTCTTTCTAAATTGTAATAGGTACTTGTTTCATTGTTCAACAGAGTCTATTGGCTACAACACCTTTTCTTAAAGTATATTAACTAAAGCAAATTTTCTTTATGTTTCAAAACTATACACACATATACACTGTATATACATGCACATGTCTTTGTAACATAAGCATGTGTATACACATGTATACACTATGTATATACATGTATCTAGATGTATAAGTATATATATGTATGTATCTATATGTATGTACACATACACAATCTAGATATATAACATATGCATGTGTATCTGTGTGAGTATAGATATAGATACATCTATCGATATTGACATAGAGATAGATAGAGATATACATATGTCTAGATATATACAGGCCCAGGGAGGGAAAATGGTCACATAAATAATTAGTAACAAATTTAATACTAGGACCTGTCATCTGAATCTTAATTCATTGGTCTTTTTCCTTATTTTCAGTGTCCTTGCTTCCTATAGCAATTGTCCTTTCTGACATGTCTAAGCTGATATAGATTTGGAAACCAACAAGGTACGGAGGTATACTTTAAGAACATTAAACTTAGGCAGAGTCCTTGATTTGATTCACAACTTTGACACTGCCTAGTTGAGAGATCCTGGAGAAGTTGCTTAATCAGTCTGAATACCAGTTTCCTTAACTGCCAAGTGAAAACAGTATCATGTGGATTACCTACTTTACAAAGTTATCGTGAAAAGGACACTTTGTAAATACATGAAAATATGAATTTCTATCATCATAACTAACCGTATTGGAAGAATTATAACATAAGTGTAAAACAAAGGTCCTGAATGAAGTGCTTAGATGCTCAACTATGTTTCAAGTTCATTTATTTTTGGACAGATCTCCAATTTATTCTGGAGAGAGAACTCACTGATGTGGAATTTTCTACCACCAAAGTAGAATGATAATTTTTTGCACCTTTGATTGAGAATTGCCTGAGACACTTGTCAGTTGATCTTATATACCCAGGCACATAGGTAGTATTTGTCAGAAGCAGTACTTCAATTCAGCTGCTCCTGTTTCCATGGTCATCACTCTACCACTTGCTTAATAAATGCTTATTTGGTTGTTTTGTTGGGTAAGGCCCTTCACAAAATAAATTTTAGCAACAATTTTGGTTGCCTCTACACTTGTGTACCACATTTGAGAGAATCTTATCTGATGCATGATTATAAGAGGCTGAGTATATACCAGTTTATTTGTAGAAGTTGTTAATGGGGGGCAGCTAAGTAGTGCAGTGAATAGAGTGCCAGTGCTACAGTCAGGAGGACCTGAGATCTGGCCTCAGACTATCAACACTATCTAGTTGTGTCACCTTGGGAAAGTCACTTAACCCCAATTGCCTTGTCTTCCCCCTTCCAAAACAAAGAAAAGAAAGGAAGTTGTTCATGGGTAGATGTTATTTGCAATAAGTGCTATTGTTATCTCTGTCAGCTGTTATCTCTGTTATTCCTGTAACATATAAATATACACTTTTGTTCCTTTAAGTTTGTGGAATTGTGTGAATGCTTATTGAGTGGCTGGTACATACTATTGAGCTGGTGACCTTCAGCAAGTCATATGACACCTCTGAACTTCACTTTACTATTCCGTAAAATGAGAATGTCAGACTAGATGATCTTAAAAGGTCCCTTCAAATAAGAAAAATCTATAAAACCTTTATAAAATATGCAAAGACAAACTTTAAAAATATATACATACTTAATTTTCAGTTCTAGAAGGAACTCCAAATAGTCAAAATGATTCATTTAATTACCATGCAGCCTTTGAAAATAAATTTCCTACAATGCAATATAAGAAAAATGAATGTTTGTGTACAGGCTATAATTTTACAACACATTAAAAGGAGGAACACTTGGCATTAGTCTTGGAAGGAAAAGACTTATTTGTCAATAAAATGTAAATGACCTTTAAAGTTTACAACACAGAAGGATGCCCACTATTCAGTTCTTTGCATACTTGTCCTCATTGAAAATGAAAAGCCAATAAAAATTTGTGGAAAACCCTAAATTTTATTTAGTAAACTTCATAAAAGGCCATCTTTAGCTAAAAACAAATGATGCTTAATTGCTTTTCTACTGGAAATCCTTATTATAGATGGTGTAAAACTAGCTAATATGGAAACAATATATACCAGAGCAAAGGTTATCCTCTAAGAAGAGAGAATTCCACTCTCAGATTAAACCCTATTAGCTTTACAACTACTAGAATAATTTTAAAAAATGCTCTATGCTGCACTTCATAAGAAAAAAAAACAACTGAATACTAAGAATTAAATTCCAGGATCACCCAAAATGAAATGCAAAAGTGTGGGGCTCATGTGAATATGCCACCATACATTTGGCTCAAGTTCCTACAACTAATAAGTGCAGTACGGCCATCTGAACCCAGGTCTGTGAATTCAAAGTCAAGTGCTATTCCCATCAGTTTTCTCAGACAACAATTCATAGATTACAATGGAGTTTCAAATATCCTCAAGGAAGTTAAGCCTGCAGAGATGAATGAATCTTACATCTCAAGTGTTCTTTTAAAAATTCTCAAAATGAATAAAAATATTTGAAAGGTAATCACAAGAAATACATAATATCTAAAAGTTATTTGGGAAAATAATAATTTTATTATCTCCAAAGAAGGGAAAACTTTTTTGGTTTAAAAAAAAAGTTAAGCATGGCTTTAAATTCTTCTTATGTAATAATACCTGTTCTTTAAAAATTATTTCTGTCTGACATACATGTGTCTCAAGAAATATGACTGAACAACTGAAGTCATTCTCATTAATTATTGATTTTTGACATATCAGCCTGTACTAATTTTGAATTTCATTAAAATTATAATTCTGGAAAAGGAAGTGCTATCTGCATACCTGTTTCTACCAAACATAATCACCTTATGGATACTTTTTTTTTGGATGTAAGTAACTGAGGGATACAGAAATAACTTTTTTTTTGCTGATTGATGACTATGAAAATACTACTAATAATTGCCAATGTGGTGTAATAAAAAGAACTCAGGATTTGGAATCATAAACTAAGGGTTCAAAACTTGCATCTGACACTCATTACTTGGTATAACCTTGTTCAAATTATTATATCTTTCTGAGCTTTAGGTTCTTCTTCTGTAAAATGAAAACAGGTTAATATATGATCTCTAGCAGCCTATGATCCTCTATACTTGATAAAAATCCTTTTTCTTCCCATATTTAAAATTTTGTTGAGTTCACCATTGTATTTTTTAAAAATCTAAGTCCCATCAAGGGCTGCAGCTCAAGAATTCTACAATCTATTTCAGGTTTAAAAAATTACAATCAAGAAATCAGTCAAAAAGTATTTGCCAAGTGGTTGCAAAGTATAAAAGACATAGTGATACAGAGACGAAAATGAAGTTCCTTACTCTAGAGGAACTTGCATTCTATAAGGGATAGAAACTGCTATATAGATAATAGAAAATGTGCATATGCATATACAAGCTACATATATATGTAGTATTGTGTGTATATATGTATACATATATATATTTAACATATATTCAGTTTGATTATTTTTCAGTTGTTTCTGACTCTTAGTGACTTCATTTGGGGTTTTCTTGGCAAAGTCATTGAAGTGGTTTGCCATTTCCTTCTCTAGCTCATTTTGCAAATGAGGAAACAGAAGTAAAAAGGGTTGAGTGACTTGCCCAAGGTCACACAATTAATAAGTGTCTGAAGTCAGAGTTGAACTCAGGAAAATGAGTCTAGCTCTTGGCTCCATGACTGGCACTCTATCTCCTGTGTCACCTAATTCCCTATGGTGCGTATGCATACTATTGTATATTGTGTGTGTGTGTGTGTGTGTGTGTGTGTGTGTGTAGGAAGACTAGCAGCTGAAGCCTAGGAAAGTCTCATGTAGAGATAGCACTTAAGTTGATCTTCAAGGACCTATGGAGGATAGTTTAGCAGCTGAATTCCAAGCAACTGAGATAGCTTGTACAAAAGCACAAACGAGGGATTTGAAATGTTGTATGTGAGAAAAGCAAATAGGTAAGTTTGGTGAGACTGTAGAATGTATGAATGGGAGTTATGTGTAATAAATCGAGAAAGCTATGCTGGGACTGGATTATAAAGTTAAATGCCAAAAAAAGGAATTTGTAATTTGATAATAAGGCAATAGCATGACACTCAAGTTTCTTGAATATGGCCACATTGTATTTTGGGAGAAAAAATCACTTTGGTAGCTGTGTGTGGATGTTGATTGGATAAAGTAGAGACAAGAAGGTGAGAAACCAGTTAAGAAGCTTTTGTGACAATCCAGGTGAAAATTCATAATGTGACATCATAGAACTATTAATGGGAGGAATCATAGAGCCACCAGGTCTAGCTCTCTCATTTTTTAATTAAGGGAATTAAGACATAGAGAGGTTAATTGCCCATATGATAGGGGCTTGATCCTATGATCTTTGTCTCAATATATAAGTGACAAAATGTCCAACTTATAACAAATACTTTATATCCCCTGAGGTCCATGGCATATACTGTGAACAATACCTTCAGAAGCTTGGAGATCAGCATGTTAATCTTAGTGGACACAATTGTGTTCCTAAAGGATTTTGGGGGGCAGGAAAGAAATTTTAGCCAAAATAATGAATGGTATTTTTTTCTTTTAATTTGGACATGATATTTACCATTTAATAAATATTTACAGTGAAATATAAAATTAATAAATGATACCTCAGTAGTATTTAGAACCTAAGCACATACAACTCAGTAATCCTTACTTACTAAAGTAAAAAAAAAATTCACATAGAATTTTATATATTTTTTTCTAAACATCTTATTTCTATACATCATTCAAAGTTCAGTCTATGGATTCCCAATATAAATAAACCTCAATGTCTTGCACACTCTCAACCAATAGTGATTATATCCTATATTTGGAAATTAATCCTCTCTAACATCGTTGGGCCTCTATTGCTTCATTTATAAAACAGAGATAATAATACCTAATCTTAGTTAACCTCTATGAAGGCAGAATGCTGGAATAGGTTCTCTCCCTTGAGGGCCATTCTAATGTATCTTTAAGATTTGATTCCATGACTAGGTCATCTTATGTATGTCCTTGTGTTGGTTAAATTTTAATAAGATTATAATTTGTCTCCTCAACCAAATTATGAGTTTCTGGAGTACAGCAAACATGCCAATAATTCTTTTTTACCTTCCATCCCTCCCAGACTTGACACACTTCTATGAACACAGCAAAAGATTAATCTGCAATTATTTGGATGGGTAAATGGGTAGATGGATAGATGGACAAACAGGTGGGTAGATGGGTAGATGAGTGCATAAATTAATGGATTCACATTGAAGAATGCAAAAGGTGGCTGTCATGGGGGGTAGCTTTAGCAAAACAAGTTGCCAAGGCCCCTTGTTAATAACTTTTTGATTAAATTGTCAAACATAGATGCTGAGTAGTGGCAATTCACAAAAGGTAAGGAGCCAAAACAAAGGCCTGCTAGGTGACAGTGTCATGGATAGTAAACTAGATGTCAGACACATGAAAAGATTAAAGTCTTTTGGTAAAAGCTCAATAGAATATTATATCAGTGACTCTCTCAATTCACATTCAGTAACTTCCTTTCAGGTATCTTTTTAAATGTACTCCAATGCAGGATGTTTTCATATTTTACCAGATCGCAGTTAAAATCCGAATATGTACATGTTACAACTAAAGGTACATAAAAGTTTTTGTTCGTTTGGTTGGTTATTTTTTTGCATGTACAAGGGCAGGATATTAAAAAAAAAAAGATCCCTTAAACAAAATAAAAATTTAAAAAAATCCCTCAAGCTTATGCCTTTCTTTTGTGTCACAGAGTTATACCTGAGTCTGGCCCATTGCTTATAAAATAACATAATGGAAAGGCTAGCCACTTTGGCTAATCCATTCCATAAATACTGTCCCCCATCAATTTCCTTAAATGTAAGAAACCTGAAGGTAGGAGAATGAAGAGTACTCTAGCTAAGATTTCTAGGTGTACTGCACATTGTTTCCATTCGTGCACTTTATATTCCATCCAAGGGACCTATTACCTGTTCCTTGTATCAGGCATTCTAACTCCTGCCTCTGTGTCATTGCAAGGGTTGGTGAGCTTTCTCCTAAAAACACATAATAGAGGCCCCTGATCTCTACTTTAGAATTCTTGTTTCAGTTGAGTTTAACTCTTTATGAGTCCATTTATTTATTTGACTTTTGGCAAAAATACTGGAGTAGTTTTCCATTTCTTCCTCTAGCTCATTTTACAGGTGAGGAAATGAGCAAATAGGGTTGTGACTTGTCCAGGGTCACACTGCTAGTAAGTGTCGGAAGCCACATTTGAACTCACAGCCTTCTGATTCCAGGGCTGGTGTTCCATCCATTGCATCAGATAGCTGCCCACTTCAGAATGTATACAGGCGTCGTGTGACTTTTTTCTTTTTGTTTACTTTGTGACTGAATATCCGAATAAGGAATAGCATAAGTCTCCATCTATTGTATTTCTCCCAACATCACTGTGGGCTAATATTTTGTAAAATCATATTTCTGTATGTTGAGTAGGAATGATAATTTGATTGGATCACAGAGGTAATGTCTAATGAAACTGGAATGATGACTTGGCGCCAAGTAATTTAGACTTTAAATGATAAAAAGAGGAATTTATATCTTATTACTGAAAAAAATAACATTAATTTTACTTGTGTTCTACAATAAAAACTTATTTATCATATACCAATATGATAGAAACTGTATATGTCTGTGGCATTAAATAAATTCTAGGTTAAATTTATTACATTAAATTTATTACATTGATTATAGTTCTTTTTATTTATCTTCATCATATGATGGTAACATACAAAGGCTGTTTATGCTAAATTTTAAAAAAATCTAAAATGAATCCTGACTGAATGTCCAGCTATAATACCATACATATCTAAGAGGATGTCCAAAGAATTGATAGCTGATATTAAGTAATACTAAAAGAAGTGTTATGTTTTTGTTTTCATTGTTTTAGCCTGCTTCCTTCCTTCCTTTGTCCTGCTCCTTTTCTTTCTTTCCTTCCTTCATAAGACAATTTCTACAGAGAGGAAATACATGTTATATTTACTATGTATGGAATCCATCAATCAATTAGTATTTATTAAGCAACTACTGTGTACCAGACATTTTGATTAGAAGTGGAAAGGAAGTATTGTTCACAAAAGACTTCTTGGGACATAGGAAGGATCAATAAAAAGAGATATTATTCTTGAAGGGGTCATGTATTCACAGTATATTTCAAATTCAGATTTACATAAGATCACTTCTATAAAACAAGTTACAAAGCTTAATGCACTGAGCTATTATTATCATTATTATTATTAAACCTGCATTATACTTGTATCGAAACTGAACTGGTATCCATTCTACCTTTAAAGTCTTTTAAAATATTGAATCCAGATATACTTATATCTGTATTAATTTATTTTCAAGATCTTCAAAAGTATCATTATATTATGCAAACTTTCATTTAAAAATCAATTTCTCTGAAGTAAATTTAGGTGAGATATTATTCATTGATGTTTTTAAAATATTAAAAAAAAAACCCTGAATAGGTACTGGTTTGTTGAATAAATAATTTCATGGAGCCATGATGGTGGCATAGAAGCAACAAGGTTCCACAGCTCCCATATAGCCATAGACTTTATGAAAAATCAAGATACTATTAAACAGATCCAAACAAATGAAAAACAGGAGACAATGTGAAATATCTCTTTGAAAAAACCACTGACCAGGAAAATAGATCCAGGAGAGACAATTTAAAAATTGTTGGACTACCCGAAAGCCATGATCAAAAAAAAGAACTTAGAAAGCATCCTTCAAGAAATTCTCAAGGAAAATTGCCCTGATAATTTAGAACCAGAGGGCAAAATAGAACTTGAAAGAATTCACCAATCACCTCTTGAAAAAGATCCCTAAAAGAAAACTCCTAGGAATGTTATAGCCAAATTCCAGAGTTCTCAGGTCAACGACAAAATATTACAAGCAGTCTGGAAGAAACAATTTGAGTATCGTGGAAACACAATCAGGAAAACACAAGATCTAGCAGCTTCTACTTCAAGGGATCTAAGGGCTTGGAATGTGATATTCCAGAGGTAAAAAGAGTTAGGATTAAAAGCAAGAATCATCTACCCAGCAAAACTGAATATAATACTTCAGGAGAAAATATGAATATTCAATGAAATAGAGGACTTTCAAGCATTCTTGATGGAAAGACCAGAGCTGAACAGAAAATTTGACTTTCAAATGCAAGAATCAAGAAAGACATGAAAAGGTAAACAGGAAAGAGAAATCATAAGGAACTTATTAAAGTTGAACTGTTTAAATTCCTACATGGAAAGAAGACATTTGTAACTAATGAGAGTTTTCTCAGTATTAGGATAGTTGAAGGGAATACATACATACATACATACATACATACATACACACATACACACATAAACACAAATCTGCATGCATATATATGCATGTATGTGTGTATGTTCATGTATATATGTATGTATATGTGTGTATATGTATACCTAAACAGAGGGCATAAGGTGAGTTGAATATGAAGGGATGATATCTAAAAAAATACAATTAAGAGATAAGAGAGGAATATATTGGGAGAAGGAGAAAGGGAGAGACAGAATAAGGTAAATTATCTCACATAAAAGAGGCAATGGAAAGTTGTTACAAAGGAGGGGAAGAGCAGGGAAGTGAGATGAGATAAATCAACCTTATTCTTATTGGACTTGGCTTGAGAGACTAACATACACACTCAATTGGATATCTTACCCTATAGGAAAGTAGGGGGGAAGGGGATGGGTGGATGATAGCAAGGAGGGCTGATTGGAGAAGGGGGTAGTCAGTTTTGATAAAGGACAGGGCCAAAGGAGAAAATTGAATGAATGGGGACAGGATAGGATAAAGGGAAATATAATTAGTCTTTCACAATATAAGTACTATGGAAATGTTTTGCAAAACTACACATGTATAGCCTATATTGAATTGCTTGTGTTCCTAATGGGGGTGGGCAAGGAGAAAAGAAGAAAAAGAATCTGAAACTTAAAGTTTTAAAAGCAAATGCTGAAAAATTGTGATTACATGCAACTGGGAAATATGATAAACAGGCAAAGGGGTATAGAAATCTGACTTGTCCTACAGAAAAGTAAGGGGGAAGGGGAAAAGGGGAATGGGGGATTATAAGAGAGGTCAGACAAGGGAAAGGGGTAATCAATGTGCTTGACATCTTGGGGTGGGGGCAGGGGAGAAATGGGGAGAAAATATGGAACTCAATATTGTGGAAATTGTTGTTGAAAACTAAAACAAATTATTAAAAATTTTGTCATTAAAGAAAAAGAAATATCATTCATATGCAGCATGGAGATATACACACTAGAAAACCAATGAAAGGTTCAGAAAAGGAGGTCAGGAGAATATTTTTGAATATCAAACACATCCTAATAACACTGCTATCTAGAACCATATGCCATAAATGAAAAACTACATCTAAATAATCCACAAAGGGTAGCAATAGAAAGTACTGAATCATCACATCTGGTGAGAATATCTGGGCATAAGAGTTACATGAAAAAAGGAAGACCAGAATATTGCCTGAAGAGCTGTAAAGCATGTAATGAAATTATCAACCACCAATTGACCTTTCTAGTGTCCTTTAAAGGAAACTACTATAAGTGATTAAGACTATACAGATGTGGGAAGTTGTTCACTTATGGGTATTTGCATTTCCTGTGAATTCAAAAATAAAACCTATTTGTCTCCATTAACTGATAAACAAACTTATTTTTTTTTATCAGAGTCTTCTGAGCCTATGTGCTTTTTTTAAGTTGATTTTTTTTTTTTACTAAAGTGGTCCAGAATTTCTCAGACAGATACAATAATGAAGTGTCTTCAAAGGAATATTGAACTGTAGCTGGTCTTAAACATATGCTTTCTAGCTGGTTGAAGATTCTATCTGAAGTGTTCATTAGGTGAAGTGTTCACCTAATTTTTTTGCATTAATTAAAAATCAGTATGTATTTTGGATGAGCTAGTATTCACTATTTTGAAATTCACAGTAATACAGTTTGATTCTTAACTATGATTAAAACAAACAGTACTTTTCTATTCATCAAATATCTCTCACAAGTAAAGCAATAAATTGAAATCCACTATATTATGCATTACACAATTGGAAAGCAACATAAAACACTGAAAATCAGATCTGTGAGAAATATACATGGTAAAATACATCAAGTATCATAGCTCTTAAACTACTATTTGATAAAGATGCTTCCTTTCCACAAACAGCATAAAATCGCAGAATGATGAAAGGATTTAAGAAAGCGTTATAAAAGCTTAATTCCAGTTGTATCTTCCTGAGGGAGGTGGCAAAGGGTAATTCCTTCCAGGGCCATATCCCTGTCTCCCTCCACTATGATCACATCTTGGTGGATAACTGCCTGGGCCTCCTAGTAGCTGATATTGATTTTGTTGAAATGAAGCATTTGGGGATTGTAGCATACGGTTCCAAGGCAGGAGAGGTTCAGCTGCAGCTCTGTCAAATCTTGGTTGATGGAAAAAGGGAGTGGGACCTCTCCATGAATTATGTGGACTCATATTTGCCATAAGCTTTGGAAACTGTGCTTGTCCTTTTATTATTGGCTTGTATAAATTTCCCTGGTAATTTCCAGGTGGCATGGCATTGCTGTAAGGTCCACCTCCTGCACCTCTTGGCATCACATGACCTACTATCTTAAATGTCGACTAATCCAAGTGAACTGGTCTTCAGTCTTGGTTAAAGCCAAACTGTGGTCTCCACTGCCATCCATTGCTGGATTTTTCCCAATCACCAGATTTGAGTACAGTTGCAGGCTTTCTGAGCCTACGGGCTTTTAAGGGAATTTAATGACTACATATTGGTGTGGAGGAGGTGAGTAGGATGAAGAAGACATTGAAGTTTCCAAGGACTCATTTATTCTTTTATAAAAAAGGAGGGGTCACTGAACAAAATCATCTCCAAGACCTCCAGACCTTGATCTATGATCCTTTGAAATAATTCATTTCTGGAGATAATGACCTCACTGTTCCTTAGGAGTATTAAAAAGCAGCTTAATGATCTTCTGGAAGATATATTACAAAAGGAATTCTTACAAAGGACAGGTTCATCCCAAATCTACAATTCTAGTATTCTTGTACTGAAAAATAAACTAATAGAGGAGTAAAATGTTAATACTTTTTTGAGTAAATAAAAATTGCATATTTCCTCAGTTTATACAGAAACAGAGGTAGTGTGGTTCAATGGTGTATTGGTAATGGAATTTGGAGATGCCCCTGTATTGGCTTGGTTTTTGGGTTGAGTGTTAAAACCCAGAGCTTGTGAATCCCACTTGTAGGATGGACTTGTTGACACAAAGAGAGAGGGCTGAACTGGGAGGAGCTGTGAATTGGGAGAGAGGCCCAAGCCTAGAGAAGGCCAGAAGGACTTTGGGAGAGCAGTATCCAGTATTGTGGAGCATGAGTTGCAGAGATAAAGACAGCTGAGAGCCTGTGGGAGCTGCCCAGGACTGAGAAGGCATGGCTGTGATTTGGTATTTTGTCTGTCTGTTTTGATGTTGTTTTGCCAGATTCACCTGATGATGAAGGACAGTGCTGCTGTTATAGAGGTCCTGGAACCTGGCTGTTGGTTCAGAAGCCCTGAAAGAGGATTTTCTTGTGGTGCCTGCACAGAAATCCTGGAAGAGGGCCTTGCTGATGTTTTTAGGGGTTATGGGACTGTCCTACAGGCAGAAAGTGACTTGATGAGGAGACTGGCTATGGCTTTGTTGAGCCTTGTCTCTCCAGGAACTGAGATTGCTGAGGGCTTGCCTCAAGTGAAGATGAAAGAAAGACCCTTTCTTTGGGTATTCAATGCTGAGTTTAACCTTGTTAACTTAAGGGAGGATGGCCTTTTGTGTTCTCCTCCCCGTTTTGAGATTCAGGGGTGGGAAGCCTTTGAGTGATTGACCAAATGAATGTACTTGTTTATGGTTGGAGACTAATCTCCATTTGAGAAGAGACTTTTGACTGACTAAATGAATGTACTGTCTAGGGGTGGAGTAGTACCTGGATTGAACTGAGAACTTGCTAAAGGAACAAGTTACACTGTATTTTGACTTTTTCTGTTCTGTGAATGTTTGCTGAATAAATGGGGTTTACTATGTTGGTAATCTCAACCTTAGAAGTTGCCTTTGCTTGGCATTACAAATGGAAACAAAGATTTGGAGTGAGAAAGTTGATTTTTCATCCTGTCAACACAAATTACTGTCTTTATGACTCTGGGCAAGGAGCAAATCACTTTAGTTCTTTAGTGCTCAAATAATTCATCTCTAAAATGAGGGAGATGCACTTGTGTTGCTAAACATTTGCGTCATTATAGACTCTACTCAACTAAAAAAATCAAACTGATAAAAGAAATTATGACATAGGTAAAGACAAAGTAATTGTTATTTTTCTGGAGGATGGAGATAGGAAGAAAGTAGTTTGATAAATTTGAAACTTAAGCTTTCTTTTCATGAGTGAATGTTTTCTTCCTCTAAAACTGCTTTTAAATCAAAGTTCTACAAAGTTTAAATGTAGCCTCTACCAGACAGCAGGAATTGGGGATTTCTTTGGAAATCTGGGTTAATCAACCAAGCAACTTAATCAGATACTATCACTAAGGAATAATAAACCAAGGGAAATGAGATCAAGATAAGTCTGTGCCCCTTAAAGCTCATTACTACAAACTCATTTTTGATCAGGAAGAAACAAGTGTTTCTATAAAATAAAAGAAGGGTGAGAAAAATCTTTACAAGACAAGATAAAATCAGCACGTTCTTTAACTTTAAGCACAAACAATAGTCCATCAATCATTTATATAAAATGTTTCTTAGGATTACTCTAAGACTATTGCTTCTAAGAATAATGGTTCCTAAAAGAGTTTGCTCTATTCATATGACATATATTTACTAATTTAAGTATTTATCACATTGGACATTAAAAATAAGTTTTCTTGAACCTGGTCTTTCAGAGTAATTAACCTAAAATGCCACAAGTGTGCCTAGTCAAGACATAAAGTATATAGATTTTATGTACACAGAATTTGGTAGAGAGTTATGAATACTAATGCTTGCATAAATAGATAAAATCCAGGAGTTTATTAAGAAGAAGAATTAAAGGTAAAAATAGTATGTGTCAGACATATGAAAGATATGACTTGGAACTACTGGAAAAAGACTACGACCTTTTAGTCTTAGAACAATAGTGTGTACTTCACACTAAAATTAAAATCAAGTTACTACATCTGTCATTCTTTGATTGAAATGAGTCAAAGTACAAATAATTCTATAATCAAATGTTATGAATGTGTATCTATCTATCTATCTATCTATCTATCTATCTGTATATATATATGCAATTATTATTATTATTATTATTGACTACATCCAACTGGAACTTGAGATACACAGGCACTGCAGTTGGGAGATCCATCCTGCCCTACCAAAAAGTGACATAGGAGATAATAGACTGGGGGAGGGGGGAAATACTGGGATGGCTGTTTTGGGGCAGTGGGTGGAGGAGGGACAGGGAGAAAATATGTAACTCAAAATCTTGTGGAAATGAATGATGCAAACTATAATAAAATTTAAAAAAAGAAAAAAGAAAAAAAAAGAAATTATGTTGATATTGATAAATGCTTCCACTTTTCTTACATGAAATTATATGGATAAGTAATATGGGAAATAAGCAGTGTAATTCACAAGGCCATGAGGAAGAAAAGGCATTATTTAATAATGTCAGTGTTTATTCAAAAATAATGAACCTGAGCATCTTTTAGAATTAGAGGCATAGGATGAATAAGCATGGTCTACATATCTTTCAGCAAAATGGCTCTTACTGCACTGGAAAACATGAGAGGCCATCTTTCTTGAGGCAATCAATTCACAGCTCTGGAAATACTATCAGCTCTGGAATTTCTAACCCTGGGATTTTCAAGGCTCTGACTGAAGAGTATAAAGAGCCATTATGTCTATCTAGCTTAAGTCATGTTCTTGACAAGTATCCTACATGCTACAGCATTATTCACACTATGAAGAGTGATGGTTCATAAGGCAGCTAGGGGGTACATTGTATGAAGCATTGGGACTGGAGGCAGGAAGATCTGAGTTTAAATCTGGACACAAACACTTTCTAGCTTTGCACCCTGGGCAAATCATTTAATCAAGTTTTGCCTCAGTATTCTCAATATTAAAATGTGGAAAATAATAGTACTTCGAGGTTATTGTGAAGATAACATTGCATAACATTTGTAAAGCACTTAGCATAATATCTGGCATATATTAGACATTTAATAAATGTTTCTTCCTCCTTTCCCTTAATCCTTCCTTTTCTGCCTTCCTTCCTCTGGACTCTTTCAAAAACTCCAATATTATACCCTTTACATTAAAAAAAAAATCTATACCCTATGTCCTATGCCATCACTTTCTCATTTCTAGAAATCTGTTTTATGAAGAAAATGGATTATTTATAATATACTTTTAAATACTATATCACATGAAGCAGAATTTTTAAAATTATAAACACAAAAACATTTGATTATGAGGAAATGCTGGCTCTGCCACTAATACCCATAAAATATTGCAAAGTTAATTAGTATCCCTGGTCCTCAGTTTCTTCATGAGTAAATTGAAATCTGTTGGATACTAATCAATTTCTAAGGACCTTTATAGCTATAAATTCATGTGATATTTATTCTCATCAAAATGTCAAAATTGGTTTTTTTAAATGCTAAAAAAATGATGTTGTTTGAGAAAGAGGAGAACTAATAGATCATGTAAATTCCTTTACATTTTTGGAAATCATCTTGGTAATATACAATGAGTTTAAAAAAATTACTATCCCTTTTTTTTCAAATGATATTACTATGAAGAACATAGACTGTTATTACAAGAGAATAAAGATATATCAATGCAAAAATAACAAAAGAGGCTTTATTATTAATAGAAAAACCAGAAGCCACTTATATTTACAACAATGGAGGAATCATTGAATGATTTGTCGTATTTAATTGGATGGAGTACTATTGTACCCTTAATATCACAAATAAGAAAACACAAAGGACAATGGAAAAAAAATCATGATGTATTACAGAGCTAAGAATGCATAATTAAAACAACAACATGAAGGCTGATCATGACAATATGAAAAAAATATATCATTAACAAAAGTCAGTGAACATACAACCGATAAAAACAGAAAGGAGTCTGGGAAAAGGCATTATTGTCATTTTAATGTATATTTTATATTTTATCATAATCTGAGTAGTTTAGATTTTGCTTTTGATTTGGAGTTTTATTACTCTTCTCGGTTACTTATTTTGTTTTCCCATGTGCTGAGAGGGCTTAATAAAATATTTATAAATGCAATTACATAATAAGTTTTTTAATAAAATATTTATAAGTTATCAATTTTTTGCTTATACCAGATATCATTTGATGATTAAGCCATAAAGAAGAACCTCCTTAGTAAAAATAGTGAAATTTGTTAGTGATCAGAGCTTTCTAAATTTCATTTCTGAAACAACTGCTTTTTACCTAGCTACATGTTTCATAGCAAATCTCCATATTTGGTCAAAAATATCTGTCATTTTGTCTCTTTTCTCATAAAGTTTTCACTAGAGAAAAGGTACTCAAGAAAACAAATATCGATTCAGACCCATCAAAGACATCCTTAGCTTCTTTCAGTAGCATTAGAAAATTGCTGCATGGGTTTAGAGAATGTCAAAGGCCCAATTCCTTAGGAAAATTTCAGAGGAGGTAATGCTGTGGCAAATCAATCAGTCTAAATCTTACCTTTTCCCCATTCCGTTCCTTTCATTTGTTGCACATACATTTATTGAATAGACTGCAAAATGGAAATAACAACAACTCTAGACATTCTGCAATTCAGACACACAATATGTACTTCTCCAAGGCCTTACAAGCAGGAGACATTATTACCTGGATGTGTGAACACTCAGTTTTGCAGTTTAGTTTTTCAACGGCCCACAAATAGAAATTGGAAAACTATGGTGCTTTGATATCAGAGTAAGTCATCTTTGATTGACTAATGTGTACTATGAATTCGTGAGTCAGGAAGATATTAACCCTACGTTAGGTAATTTAGGAGATTTGTAATGACAATAATATCAATAAAAAACTAAGTATAACCATCCCCCTTCTCTCCTCCACATTAAAAAAAAATGAGGAACAGAGATCTCCCTTGTCTTGTTTACCCCAGGGAAACTCTCCCTGGAGAATAATAGAATATGATCACAAGTACAAGGGATCTGTCATTTCATTGATATGAGTACACCCCTCATTATATTATAATCAAACTCTCTTTTCTAGTTTGATGTGTGGCCACATCATTCTATAAATCTTCAATAAAGAAAAAAAATCTCTCCAATCTTTTGGAAGCTTTCCTCTAGTCCATTTACTATTTCATGAATACCAGTGAAACAACGAATTATAGCAGTAAGAGAAAAAACAAACAAAAGCATTTTAAAGTCTTTGATTATGGGGTGTAGAAGTCAGAGACAGAATTCAGATCATCTAGGTAACTATCTCACCTAACTGCAAAGGTATAGGTGGCCCGGTGTGGAGAGGACTGCAGTCAGAAAAATCTAAGCTCAAATATAGCCTTAAGATGCTTATCAGCTGTTTAACCCTGGTAAAAATCATTTAACTTCTGTCTGTCTCACTTTCTTCAACTGTTAATTTATAATAATTACACAATCTTATTCTCAGAATTATTGTGAGGATAAAATGAGATATTTGCAAAGGATTTAGCACAGAGCCTAGTATATAATAAGCCCACAATAAATCCTTGTTCTTTGCCTTCTGCATTTTACAAATGAGGAGACTAAAGCTCAGGACCTGAAGAAGGTCACACAACTATCAAATCTATGTCCTATAAAATAAAAAAAAAATCATATCTACTTACTCCATATCACGTTACCTTTCATAAATATTATATATGTATACATATAAATACGTAATTACAGAAATATATTAGAAAACTTTTTTTAAAGTATTGAAATTTGTCATATAATACAGAACATACTGTCTGACACAAAGTAGGTATTTTATTAAATGTTTATTAGATAATTAATGAAATAATTCCTTCTGGCCATTAGTGAGAAAGGATACCAAAAGCCATTATCATTCTAACCGACATTCTAACCAGTCTTTCCAAAACAAATCAAAAAACTGAACAACACTGAAGCTATTAGCTTTTCTATTCTCTTACTCTTCTATGATTCATTGGGTCACAAATATTCATTTCACTATTTCTTAGTAACTAAAGAGAAAAAAAGATTAAATAGGAAAAAAGAGAGGGGGAAAAATCCTTGTTTCTTTCATTTCTGATATATTTTTCCCCCTCAAGGTCTCTTATCAGTTTTATTTAGGATATGATGCTTTTAATGTCAACACTCCAATGAATAAGTGTCCATTTGTCCCATGTTTCAAAAGACATGAAGTGATTTAATTCAGCCCTTAGACTGGAACAAATGCAAGCAAAGAAGACAAGGCCTTACTCAAAAGAAAAAAAAAGCCCATTGAAAAATGTCAGGGAATTCTTCACTTATTCTGGAATTTCCTATTAGGGAACAACAGGATAACATTTCTGATTGACTAATTGAGCATGACAAACCTAGTGAGGGTGACTTTTTTTTTTCTCATAGGAATCTTTGCTTTATAAGGACTAAGGAAAATCCATAGGTTGAATGACACTGCATGCTAGTTTCTGCATAAGTTATATTTGATTACACATAACATTTCTTAAAATTATTCCATCAAGTAGTATTAGGTGAGGATGTGACATGTGAAAATTAGTACTCTAGTATCTTTCATTCTTTCTTAATTAAAAGTTAAAAGAAGCTAGGGACTTCAGTACAATATGAATTTAAGGGAAGACCAATATTTCATATTCTTATAAAATATAAATATCAAAATTTAATTCTGCTTAATGAAGTATCAGTGGGGGTGGAATGATTCTTCAAAATCCACACTTTCTACTTCTTTTATAATGAACTACTATGATTGGGTAGAAAAACCTGATCTTTCCTCTCAGATTTCTGGTGCAATTGGTTTTCTATTGCACCCATCCTGCTCCACCAGTTAAGCACACATGTTCTGTCATTCTCTTACAAGCATGATCCAGAAATGGAACTAAGATGTGAATAAACACTTATCTGCCTAACTTTATATAAACAAGTTTTACTTAATTCTAAATTGTTTTCCTTTCACTTATACAGCTAAGATCCTAATCCCTTTTTTATTAACAATAAATACAATGAAATTTGGACATACACACCAAAAAGCCCATGTCTATGCATGCACACACATGCATATGTGCATATGTGTCATATGTGTGTTATGCAACATGTTTAATAACTAGATTTATATTTCCTTGATGCAAGAAAATCTCAATAAATAAACTTTTGCACACACACACATACACACACACACACACACGCACACACACACACTTTGCATCTATGTCCCTGTTCTGCAATTTATGATTATAAAGAGTTTCTAGGGGCACCAAGAGTTTAGCTGACTTAACCAGGGTTGCACAGATCATAGCATCATTGAACCATAAGAGTTATTTGAAAGAGGAAATAGCCTTACAGAAAAATACTATGAATATATACTATGAAATATAACTATGAATATGTATATCTAATGCATATATAAATAGGAATAAAAAAAATGGATAGTGGAGGTTATCAAGGGTAGGAAGAACTAATGGTCAAGGAGGCAGACAATGCACTGCTGAAGAAGTAGACCATAGTCAAGATATTGAAGAGAGAAAATTGAAGCCAGAGAATGAATAATGGCCTAGAATTACAGGGATGGACCAAGGGATTAGTTTTGTCTTTTGGAAAGCTGTTGCTAGAAGCTAATAAACATTTAGCATGGTAAGAATCAATGGAAGTTAATAATTCCTAAACAAAAGAAATTCTTTTGGATTTGTCAAAGTATGGCTAAAATGGTTTAAGTCATAAATTTTGAGCTAGAAACATTCACTTATCCACACTCTCATTTTACCAACAAGAAAACTGAATTCTAAAAAGATTAAATGACTTGTCCCTGATCACACAGATATTAAATATCTAAAATGGAATTCAAATAAGTCTCATTTATTTTCTTTTTTTTTTTTGCAATCAGTAGAAAAAGTAATTTTAGGGGGTGGGTGGGTGAAGGAGTTAAGGAGGTCCAGACTATTTATTTATTCAGCTGTCTAATGTGAATTTTTTTTTTCCTCAGAGACTCAGATATAATAAATTGATGATACAATTTAAAATTAAGTGCCCTTAGTTACAATTTATTAGAAAGTATTTGTAGGGGTGGCTAGGTGGTGCAGTGAATAGAGCACCAGCCCGAGAAACAGGAGTACCTGAGTTCAAATCCAACCTGAGACACTTACCACAGAAACTAGTCATGTGACCTCAGGCAAGTTACTTAACCCCAATTGCCCTACCTTCCACTTTCCAAAAAAGAAAAAGCAAAAAAAAAAAAGTGTTTGTAGTCCATTTATGCATTCAGTTAAAAAGAACCTTCCTCCTAAGTAACCAAGGCATAAGTTGAACAAAATGAAATAATTCCATTTACTGAAATTGTTTTCCAATCTTGTTATTAAATAGATTTTTATTAGTATGCTTTGTTTTTATATGACCTAAATCCCCAATATATCTTTCTCACTTCCTTTCCTAGGGCCATTTCTTTTTTAATTAAATTTTATTTTTTAGTGTACAACATCCATTTTCACAAGATTTTGCATTATAAACTTTCTCCCCATCTGTCCCCTACCCACCACCCCAAAACAGTAATTCTACTGAATACTCCTCTCTGAATCTGCTCTCTCTTATATCCTCCCCCATGTCCCCCTTCAACTGTCTTGTAGGGCAAGATAGATCTCCATACCCCAATGCCTGTATTTCTTATTTCTAAGTTGCATGTAAATAATAATAATAATAATGATGATGATGATGATGATGATGATGATGATGATAATTTTTTAAACATTAGATTTTAAAACTTTGAATTCCAGTTTCTTCCCTTTCTTTTCTCATCACCACCCACCCTCCTTACTGGGAAGATAAGCTATTCAATATAGGTGGTACATGTGTAGTTACACAAAATATTTCCATAGTGGATATGTTGTGAAAGACTGACTATGTTTCCCTCCATGCTATCCCACCCCCCACTTGTTCTATTTTCTACTTTGACCCTGTCACTTTTCAAAAGTGTGTGCTTCTAACTATCCTTTCCCCCAAGCTGCCCTCCCTTCTATCATCCCCCCTTTTTCCCCCTCCCTCCACCACTTTCCTGTAGGGTAAGATAACCAATTTAGTGTATGTTATTCCCTCCTTAAGCCAAATTCAATGGGAGTAGGATTGAGCCATTCCCTTTTGACTACCTGTTCTTCCCCTTCAATATAACAGCTTTCCCTTGCTTCTTTGATGTGAGATAATTTACCCTATTCTGTCTCTCCCTATCTCCTCTCATTATATTACTCTCTCACCTCTTAATTTTATTTTTTAAATATCATCCCTTCCTATTCAATTGATCCTGTGCCCTCTATGTATACCTGTACACAGATATACACACACTCACATATGTATTCATATGTATATGTACTCCCATATACGTGTGTGTATGTATATATATGCATGTTTATATATATATATATATATATATATTATACACATACAAACATTGATATTCCCTTCAACTATCCTCATACTGAGAAAAGTTTCATAAGTTACAATTATTATTTTTCCATGTAGGAATGTAAATAGTTCAACTTTCATAAATTCCTTATGATTTCTTTTCCCTGTTTACCTTCTCATGCTTCTCTTTCTTCTTTTATTTGAATGGCAAATTTTCTACTAAACTCTGGTTTTTTTCATTAAGAATGCTTGAAAGTCCTCTACTTCATTGAATGACCATTTTTCCCCTGAAACATTATACTCATTTTTGCTGGGTAGGTGATACTTGGTTTTAGTTCTAGCTCCTTTGACCTCTGGAATATCATATTCCAAGTCTTTCAGTTCCTTAAAGTAGAAGCTGCTAGGTCTTGTGTTTTCCAGATTGTGTTTCCACAATATTCAAATTGTTTCTTCCTGCCTGCTTGTAGCATTTTCTCCTTAAGCTGGAAACTCTGGAATTTGGCTATAACATTCCTACAAGTTTTCTTTTTGGGATCCTTTTCAAGAGGTGATTGGCGAATTCTTTCAATTTCTATTTTGCCCTTTGGTTCCAAGATACCATGACAATTTTCCTTGAGAATTTATTGAAGGATGATTTCTAGGTTCTTTTTTTTTGATCATGGCTTTCAGGTTGTCCAAAATTTTTTAAATTATCTCTCTGGGATCTATTTTCCAGGTCAGTGGTTTTTCCAATGAGATATTTCACATTGCCTTCTATTTTTTTTCATTTGTTTGGATCTATTTAATAGTATCTTGATTTCTCATAAAGTCATTAGCTTCCATTTGCTCCAATCTAATTGTGAAGGAATTATTCCCTTCAGTGAGCTTTGGAAATTCTTTTTTCATCTGGCAAATTTGGCTTTTGAAGGCATTCTTCTCCTCATTGGCTTTTGGCCCTCTTTTGGCATTTGAGTTATTCTATTTTTTAAGATGTTATTTTCTTCAGTCAGGTTGTTGACTTGCTTTTCAGGATTTTCTTGCACCATTCTCATTTCTCTTCCCAATTTTTCCTTCTGCTTCTCTTATTTGATTTTCAAAACCCTTCTTGAGCTCCTTCATGGCCTATAATCAGTTCATATTTTTCTTTGAAGCTTTTGGTACAGAAGTTCTGACTTTGTTGTCTTCCTCCCATTCCATGCTTTGAACCTTTTAGTCCCCCAAAAAGGAATCTGGGGTTTGATTGCTGTTCTTGCTTTGCTACCTTTCCTTGCTCATGTTGCCACTCAGTTACTTTACTTTTCAGCTCTTTGCCACAGTAGAATGCTGCTTCCAGAGAGGAGAGCTTTGTCCCAAATTGCTGGAGTTTTTGCAGATGCCAAAGCTATTAGTTGAGTGTCCTCCCTGCATCTCTCACAAGCTCTGGCTCACTGGTCACATACCTCAGGACAAACACTGAAGACCATAATCCAGATCCAGATAATTTAAGCAAGAGTGATTTCCAAGCTTAACGGTCACTTGGTCCCCCTATGATTTGCAAGCCAGGAGCTCTGAAGCAGCCACATGGAGGCAGCTGCATGGACACAGTGTCTCCTCCACTTCTTGCTCAAGGGGCAGAGACCAGACCACACTTCTCTGTCCCCCACACATCCAGAGCCAACAAAGTTCCATACTGACCTTTACTTTGTCTTTGGCATTTATGGGTTGGTATTTTGGGAAACTACCATAGCTGCTGGTGATTGACTCTCCTGAAGTCTGCCCCAACCACTGCTGGCTGGGGCCACCCTGGGGCTCATGTAGGGCTGGGCTGGGATCCCAGCAGGCTGCAATGGACCCTTCCTTAAGCCTTTAGTGGGAGATTTGTTTCTCTTTGTCACTTTGTTGGTTCTGTAGCTCTAAAGTTTATTTGGAGTAATATTTTATAGATATGTGAGGTGTTTATGGGGAGAGCTCACAGAGCTTTCCTGTTTCTATGTTGCCATCTTAGCTCCACCTCCGGGTCATTTATTTTCAAATCCAAAGTCCTTTCTCTTTTTATTGCATTGCCTTTTCACTGATAGGGAAGTGAAAATAAGCAAAATACCAATCCTACCCTTACCCCACATTTTTTCCAGTAATAAAATATTATTCGGCTAACCATTTGTCCTTTGGTAAGATTTTCTAAGCATTTTACTTTATATAGTTTCATAATAATAATAATAATAATATAATTTATAAATAGATTTTACTATTATTAAAACCACTTTGAAATACATTAATGATATTTGATCTGTACCACAACCTTGTGCGTAGGCTACTGCACACATTCTTAGCCATTCTGTATAACAGGAAAGTGATATTTGGAGAAATAAAAAGACTAGATTACTCATTATGTGTCTGAACTAGAAATGCAGGTTTTCTAATATCAAGTAATATTCTCTTTCTGCTCAGTAATCCTGCCTTGATAGAGCAAAAAAAGTTAACAAATATTCAGGTGCCTACTATACATATAAAATGTATTTTCTAGATGCTGCAAGGGATTTAGAGAAATGAGAGATAATCTATGATTTCTAATAGCATATTCTATGTCTGGAGAGATAACACACACATACACACACACACATATGCAAGCAAGCTCATCTAGAGCATAGCATAGGTAGCACAAAATAATCATTCTTTAAATTCAATTAAAAGAATTTTGGTAAATGATAACCACCAAGTAGGTAGATTTCAAAGAAAGAGGGCAGTCACTGAGAATAAAATAGTCTGGGAGGGTTTGAGAGATAAGTTGGGATTTGATCTCAGGAAAAGATGACATGTGTTTCATATTAAAAAGAAGAAATGAGAGAGGAGGAAACAAAGTTATCCAGGTGTCAAGATTCAAGAGGTTGCCAAGAGAATAGTGAAGAGAACAGATTGACTGAAGTGGAACTTAGATACAAGGGAGTAGTGGCAAGCTTGGGGAGATATTGTGAATAGAGATTTCCTCCTGCCTTGAGTTTTATCTCACAAGACAATCACTGAATGAATGCAATCCATGTTTCCAAAAGTAAAATATGACAATTATATGACAAGATGGTCAGTAATGGGGGACAGATTGGTGTTAAGCATATAAAAGAAAATAAAAAAGATAGTCAAAGATGAGTCTGGAAGTCAGACTAGGGAATTAAACTAACCCAAACTATTTGTCACTGATTAGCACAAAAGCCATAAAATGATTAAGGATATGAAAGAGAGGTTTATGAACTACCATATACTCTCAAAAAGTAATTAATTGAAAAGTTACCTAAATATATTCAAATGAAATCATAAGATAAAGTGACAAGTCCAGCATACAATAAACCAAGCTGGTGTCTCATGAGGGTACTGAAGGAATTAAATGTGCTTTTTATGCTTTCAAGAGTGCAATAGATAGAGAAGTATTAATATATTATGAATATCAAAACAACACTGAAACCATACTGCATTTTGCATAAGTTTACTAGCTGTTCAAATTTTAAAATGTTATCAGCACTTAAAAAATATCCATGAAATAGAATGGGAAAAAAAAAAACCCCTTCGAAATTACGCAGTTTTTGCATTATGCACACCATAAAATTTTATTACATGAAGTTATGGTCAAAAATCTCTTACACAAATATAAAATTAATACATAAGCCACACCACATGCTTTCCACTTTCAAAATAATTTAGCTAAATAAATCTGTAAAAAATGCATCATTTCATAATAACGACAGATAAATGTAATGCAGTATGCAATACATTAGAGGCTGCTAGGTGGCACAGTGAATAGAGCACCAGGTCTGAAGTCAGTAAAGCTCATGTTCATGTGTTGAAATCCAACTGCAATCACTTACTAGCTGTATGACCCAGAGGAAGTCACTTAGCCCTTTTTGCCTCAGTTTCCTCATCTGTTAGATGAGCTGGAGAAGGAAATGGCAAACCACTTTAGTATCTCTGCCAAGAAAACCCCAGTAGAGGTCATAAAGAGTCAGACATGAAAAATTACTAAACAATCCATTAGTCAACATTTTGTATATTTGAAATGGCTTGTCTCTCTCCTAGAAATCTATTCTATTTTCTTCATATTTTCATACTAAATGTGACTAGAGGACAAAATTGTTTTTATCTGAGAACTCAACTACAAGGGGTTAAATTATATATTATGCACACATTGTGTGGGTTTTAGAATGTGTTAGGGAAAGTTCTCTCACACACACACTTACATACACACAGACACACAGACACACACACACACACACACACACATTGCTGCAAAAAAAAAAGTTTGCCATGAAAGAAATAAAGCTCAACTATGATTTTGTTTTTGAAATCCTGTTGATAGCAATGGAACACATTTCCCATATGAAAAGTCTTACTGTCCCAAACAATCTGACTCATTTTTCCCCAGAGATGTGGAACAGCCAGTGAAAAAGCAGGCAGATGGGAAATATAGCGCCATGTTTGAAGAAGAGCAAGAAGATCAGCATGAATAGATTGCTGAGAACGTAGAAGACAGTAAAATGCAAATTGACTGGAAAGTTAGGCACAGACTAGGTTGTGAAGAGTTTTAAAAAAAACAAACACATTAGTTTATTTTTGATCCTAAAAGTACTAGGAATGAACTGAAGTTTATTGAGTGGAGAGTAGCATGGTCAAATCTGAAGTTTAGGGAAATTACTTTGGCAGCTGTGCTAACAATTAACTGGAGTTGAGAGAAAATTTCATACATGGACCCCAATTAGGAAGCTATTATTAGTTCAAGGAGAAAAAGGTAGACAGATGAGAAGTAAGGTTGTAACTGTGTGAGCAAAAAAAAAGGAGACATATACAAAAGATGTTGTAGACACAGAAATGACAAGATTTTGGCAACTGATTACATACATAGGGTTAGAGACAGGAAGAGGTTGTGGCTAAAACAGCATTTGTGAATGTGGGTGACCAGAAGGATGGTGATGTTCTAAATACCTATTGAAATTTGAAATGTCTATTGAACCACTATTTTAAAATACCCAGTAGGGAGCTAGTGACGTGACAGTAGAGTTGAGGAGAAAGACTAGGACTGGATATGTAGATTTGGAAGTGTGAAAGTGAAGAGAGGAAAGAGAAGTAGGCCTAGGACAGAGTCCTGGTGTATATTTAATTAAAGAACATAATGTTGATGGCAAGACTAATAGTTTATGACTTTGTGCAAGTCATAAAATTTCTCTGGGCCTCCTTTTCTTCATTTGTATCATTAGAAGAGGGAATCTTAAGTCTCTTTACAACTCCAAAGTTCTGTGATTTTTGAAGAGTTAAGTTTCATATAGTGTTTTAAGGCTTACAAAGTACTTGTCATGAATGATCTCATTAGAGCCTCACAACCCTATGAATAAGTGCTAATATCCCAATTTTTAACATAGCTGTTCAGTAAACTAAGGCTCAGAGAAATTTAATTATTTTCTCAGTCACCCAAATAGTCAGTGTGAGAGAGAAAATATGTGAATCCAGATCCTCCTAATTCTTTTAGTCCAACACTCATCTGCTAGGCCACACTTTCATAGAGAGGGATAAACTCTTTTCCTCATGCAATGATCTTACTCTGACATTTACATCTTGCTCAGTACTTGCATTCTCTGTAAATAGGACATAGAAAAAAAAATTTCACCTCAGCAATTGGTTGGCACAAAGCTGATGGGGATTCTAATTCAAAGATCATCTTTGATGATGATTTATGAAGCATATTTACACATAAAATTGTCCCTTCATCTCCCAGGATCTGTTAATGGTGTTTCAACATTTAGGCTAAATAATATGAAAATATGATCTAGACACTCTCTATTTAACTTTTCATTAGGGGTACACATTTTATTTTATTTTAACCTTGTTTTGTTTTATTTTTGCTTACATGGCATGTTCACTTGCCCTTCTACCTATTTAATGTTTGGTTTATATAACTTCATTACACCAACTTCATGGTTAGGTTCCTTCTTTCCTTCCTTCCTTCCTTTTTTCCTTCCTTCCTTCCTTCCTTTTTTCCTTCCTTCCTTCCTTCTTCCCTCCCTCCTTCCCTCCCTCCCTCTCTCCTTTTTTCTTTCTTTCTTTCTTGCTTTCTTTCTTCTTTCTTTCTTCTTTCTTTCTAGAGTTCACTGCCCTTCTCAATGCTCTTTATTTTTAGTCTCTTTTCAAATTTTATTGGGTATTTAAAAATTTTTTTCAATTTTCAATTCCAGTGTCTCTCCCTCTCTTCCACCCTTCCCCAAACTATTGAGAAGGCACAAGCATGATATCAATTATACATGTGAAATCATCCAAAATATATATCCATATAGCCATATTTCCAAAAAAAAAGAAGAAAGCAAGAAAATCATACCTCAACTTCTACTCAGAGTTCCTCAGTTTAATCTAGGAGGTTGAATAGCATTGTTTTTAGTCATGTGTCCTTTGGAATTGTCTTACAGTAGCCAAGACTTTAAAATTGATCATTATTACAAGGTTGCAATTATTGTGTACAATATTTTCTCAGTTCTATTCACTTCACTGTTCATCAGTTCATATAGGTCTTCCCATGTTTTCTTATAACACAACAGTACTCCATCACAATCAAATTCCACAACTTGTTAAGTCATTCTCAAACTGATGAGTATTCTTAAAAATTCAATTCTTTGCTACCACAAAAAGGAGCTACTATAAATATCTTTTGTGTATGTGTGTCCTTTACCTTGTTCTTTAGTTCTTTTGGGGGTACAGATGTAGCAGTCGTATTGCTGGATAAGAAAGGATATGCACAGCTTTATAGCCCTTTGGTAATACCTCCAAATCATTCTCTAGAATGATTAGAACACTTCACAACTCCACCAAAAGTTTATTACTGTATTTATTTTTCCTCACCCCTCCAGCACTTATAATTTCTGATAGATGTGAGGTGATATCTCAGAGTTGTTTTAGTATTCCTTGCTCTAACTAATAGTGAGTTAGAGCATTTTTTCATGTAACTATAGACAGGATTTCTTCTTCTGAAAATGGTTCATGACCATTTATGATGATCAGTTATCAACTGGGGAATGGCTCTTCTTTTTATCAATTTGTTTCTTTGCCCATTAGGTTTGAGAAATGCAGCCTTTATCACAGAAACTTGCTGTAAAATGTTTTATATTACTTCATGGTCTATGCTACCCCTTAGCAACATGTAATTTCCCTAATTATCTCTATGAATTAGGTCTATTTTTGTTTTTTCTTTGTCTGAGATCATGATTGCTAACTCTGCCTTTTTACACCAACTGAAGAATAATAGATTCTGCTCTAGCCCTTTATTTTAACTCTGTGTGTGTTTCTCTTTAAAGTGTGTCTCTTATAAACAACATATTGCTGGGTTCTGGTTTCTAATGCATTCTGCTACCTGCTTTGATTTTATGGGTGAGGTCATTCTATTTACAGTCAAAGGTAAGATTACTGTTTGTTTCCCTCTATCCAATTTTCATCTGTTTATCCTTCTCTCCCTCCCCCCCTCTCTCTTTTTCTCTACCCCTAATCCTGAAAAATCTGTTTTGCTTTTTATCACTGCCTCTCTTAATCCATTCTTTCTTTCATCATCCTCCCCCATATCTCTTATCCCATTCCTTTTCTATATCCTTATTGGGTAAGATAGGTTCCTATACCCAAATGAAGGTGTATATATATTCTTCTCTTTGAACCAATACAATGCATATGAGGATCATGCATTGCCTACCAAATTTCTTTTTCCTCCATTGTAAGAGGTGTCTTTTATATGAGAAAAATTTTGTCATTCTGCCTCTCCCTTTTTCCTTATCTCACTATATCCCACTTTCTCACCCCTACATTTTTCATGGTAAATTTAATACAAAACAAAGGTACTATAGTAATATTTCCTTAAGTGTAACATGGTTTTCTTTGCAATAGTTTTTCATATTATAAGCCTATAGTCTCCACACTTCCTTAAAAGTCTCATACTCAATTACATTTTGTGAAAGGTACAATAAATACAAATAAAGTAAAATACGACATTCAACTATTATGGGATTATTTTAAAACTAATAGCCTTTGACAAATTATACAAAATAGCTCTTCTAAGAAAAATGTCCCAAATGGATAATGGTAATGGAAAATGTTAACATAAAGATTCAATAACTGATAGTTTAGTTATTTTTATAAAAATATAAATTCCTGGGGCAGCTATGTGGTGCAGTGAATAGAGTCCTGGAGTCAGCAGGACCTTAGTTCAAATCTCACCACAGACACTTGACACTTACTACCTTTGGATAACCTTGGGCAAGCCACTTAATCCCAATTGCCTTGCCTCCCCCCCTCCAAAAAAATGAAAATTTTCTTTCTCATTTAGCTGATGGAAGAAAAAATTATGGTTCAGTGATATTGACTTCCTTAACGTTCTTCACACAAAATTCTATTGCTTGTTTGCCTTGCCTTTGCATTTACTGCCCCACATACCTAAAATGTTCTCCTGACTTTTGATGTTAGTGTCTCTGGCTTCTTTAAAAATTCACCCAAATGCCATGTTCTTCATGATATATTTCTCAGGCCCTACAATTGCTAAAGTTTTTCTCTCCTAGATAGCCTGGTATCTGCTCTGCATGTAGCATGTCGAAATATATCCAATGATGAACATGTTGAATTCCCCATTGACCTGTAAGTTTCTAGAAGGAAAGGGGTGTTTTCAATGTTTCTTTCTAATCTCAGAGTTTAACATGTTAGGTATTCGGCTGATTAAATAAGTCAATTCCCCCCCCGCAAAAAAATTTCCTCTATGTGTTCTAGAAGCAAAAAACAATTCAACTATCAAATGCATAACCAGAAAAATTAGAAATAATAAAAAGTAGAATGCTTAAAAAAATAAATTTCATTGATTTTTGAAAATTCCTTTCTAGCTGTCTAATCAAATTATGCCATCATTTCTTACCAATACAGCTTTAGATTGAGGCAAAAAGTTTTTCTTATTTTCTTGCAAAAAGAACAATGACTATTTTCTTTTTAAATTGGGGGGAAAAAGAGCCAGAGCCCTGAAGAATTAATTCTAAGGAAGTAGATAATAGGAATTAAAGAGAATGGCCTCAAAGAGGATACTACAGTGGTAGCATGCTGAGGAGGGAGGAACATTATGCAGTGATGTAGGCAACCAAAATCCAGTAATCCGTGGAAGTTACATACAGAAAGAGAATCACAAAAGCTTTGGGAGGAGGAATTATTATTCCCATTTAAAGATGAAGAAACCAAGAAGTTAAATGATTTGACCAGAATTGCACATTTAGTAAATATATGAAATGGACTTTGAAGTTCAAACTTCCAGACTCTTATTTACCTCACAAAAAAAAAGTGATAAAGGCAGTTGTCAGCATAGTGCAAGAGTCTTCCAAGCAGAAATTCACTTCTATACCTTGAAGTATAAAGCCATCCTATAGTACTCTGCTATATACACTGTTTCTAGTTCATAAATAGTCGATATTATGATGGTCATTTTTTTTTTGTTTTAAGAGAACTTTCAGAACTTACAGCTATACACTCGTCTAAACTAAGTGATTTAAAGAATTTAGAGAGAGTCAGAGACAAGATGTCAGAAAAAAGGCAGAAAGTTGGCTGAGCTCTCCTCAATTTCCCTCAAAAAACTTTAAATAACAACTCAAAACAAGTTATGGGGCAAAAGAATGCACAACACAGAGAGAAACAATTTTTTAGCCTAAGATAATTTAGAAGGAAAGGTTCAAGGAGGCTCCTAGTCACACAATAGATGATCAGCTGAGTCCCCAGGTTTCTGGTTCATGAGGCCAGCAGCCTAGCAGACTGGCTGTGAAGCCTCTAACTCCAATGCAGGAGGATGATGCTCAGGCCTGGTAGCCCTGAAGACTTTGGCACAACTGGCTAGACCAGACTGGTGAGCCCCAAGCAGCAGGTGAGCTGCTAGCCCCAGAAACCTTGGCATGGAAAGCCAGTGAGTAGCCCCCTTGGCCACAGAGTAAGAAGTTTGGAGCAGTGTCCCCTGTATCATAGGTAAAGAGCTCAACTTTAAAAACCACAAAATCAGCTGGAAAAATGAGCAAAAAATAAGCAAAAGTTCTGACCTTAGGTGACTACTATGGTGACAGAGAAGATCACAACAAAAACTCAGAAGAGGACAACAGCATCAAAATACCTACATACTAAGTCTCAAAAAGAAAGATAAATTGGTTTCAGGCCAAAAAAGTGATCCTTAAAGAACTCAAAAAGGATTTTAAAAATAAAATAAGAGAGGTAGAAAAAAAATTGGGAAAAATATGAGAGTTATGCAAGAGAGTCATGAAAAAAAGACATAAAACATCATTGAAAAAGAAGCACCAAAAGATGGAAAAAGAAAACGACTTCTTAAAAAGTAGAATTAGTCAAAGGAAGAGATGCAAAAATCTACTCAAAAAGGAGGTACAAGAGTTAACTGAAGAAAATAATTCCTTAAAAATTAAAATTGGGCAAGTAAAAGCTAATGACTCTATGAGACATCAAGTATCAAACAAAATCAAAAGAACGAAAAAAATAGAAGAAAATTTAAAATACATCATTGAAAAAAAACTGACCTGAAATCCATGATTAAAAAAAAAAATCTGGAGAGCATCTTTCAAGATTCTCAAAGAAACTGCCCTGATAACCTAGAACCAAAGAATAAAATATTCATTGAAAGAATCCGCCAATCACCTCCTGAAAGAGATCCCAAAATGAAAACTCCAAGGAACATTGTAGTCAAATTCCAGAACTCTCAGGCCAAGGAGAAAATACTGCAAGTAGACAGAAAAAAAAAAAGTCAAGTATCAAGAAGCCACAGTCAGGATTACGCAGGATTTAGAAGCTTCTATGTAAAGGATAGGAGGTCTTGAAATATGGTATTCTGGACGGCAAAGGAGCTTGGATTTCAACCAAGTATGAACTGCTCAGCAAAACTGAGTGTAATCTTTCAGGGGGAAAATTGATATTCAATGAAATAAAAGTCTTTCAAACATTATTGGTGAAAAGATCAGAGCTAAACATAAATTCCAATTTTTAAATATCAGAGTGAAGAGAAACATAAAAAAGGGAAATAAAAAAGAAAAAAAATAAATTATTCAATAAGGTTAATTTTTTACATACATAAATTGGAAGATATGACTTTTAACACAAGAAACGTGTCTCTATTAAAACAGTTATAAAGAGTATACAGAGACAGAGAGGTGACTTTGATGACATGAAATAAAAAAATAAGGGATGAGAAAGAGGATTGCACTGGGAGAAAAGAGAAGAGAGAGGCAGAATGTAGTAGGTTATATTGTATGAAGAGGTGTGAAAGACCTATTATACTGGAGTGAAAGAAAAGAAGGGAGTGAGCATTGTTTGAACCTTATTCTCATTGGATTTGGCTCAAAGAGTGAGTAAGATAAACAGTTGGGTATAGAAATCTATATTACATAAAAGGGACATAGGATGGGAGGGGGGGCATGAACAAGAGAACACTGAAAGAGGGGAGGGCAGATTGAGAATGCGGTGAGAAGCAAAACACTGGTGAGGAGGTCAGAAAATTCCAAGCTATCTAGATTTAGAAATGATAAATTCTGGAGAAAATCTAATGCAGATTGTTGTGTTTAAAAAGTTTGAGAGATATTATTTCTGGGTAATTTAATAATTTCCTTGATAACATCAGGGCATTTTAATAAAACAGATGGTCATTTGGCCTTCTCTTTCTTAGACCAAAGATAATCACTACAGCAGGAGCACGGCTTATATACAAATTATATACAAATTAAGACAAGGTCTAAGATCTCACCTATCAGATTGGCTAATATGTCAAAAAAGGAAAACGAAAAATGTTGGAGAAGATATGGGAAAATAAGAATACTAATGCATTTTTGGTGAAGTTGTGCACTGATCCAAACATTCTGGATAGCAAGTTGAAACTGCGAAAAAAGGGACATAAAACTGTGTCTGCCCTATGATCCAGCAAAGCTACTACTAGGATTGTATTCCAAAGAGATCATAAATAAAAAGCAAAGGACCCACATGTATGAAAATATTTATAGCAGCTCTTTTTGTGTTGGTAAGGAATTGGAAATGAAAGAATGCCCATCAATTGGAGAATGGTTGAACAAGTTGTTGTATATGAATGTAATGGAATATTATTGTGCTATAAGAAATGAGGAGTAGGTGGATTTCAGAAAATCCTAGAAAGACTTACATAAACTCATGCTGAGTGAGGTGAGCAGAATGAGAACAGTGGACACAGTAGCAACAACATTGTATAATGACCAACTATGAACAATTTAACTTTTCTCAGCAATACAATGATCTAAGATAATTCCAAAGGACTCATGATGGAATATACTATCCACATCCAGAGCAGAAAAAAATGATGGAGCCTGAACCTAGAAGGAAGAATACTATTTTCATTTTATTTTTTTCCTGTTTTTATTCCCCTTTTCTGATTCTTCTTTCACTATATGACTAGCATGGAAATATGTCTTACATGATTGCACATATGTAACATACATAAAATTCCTTACTGTTTCAGGGAGGAGAAAGAAAGAGAAGGGGGAAAATTTAGATCTCATTTTCAAAAAAAGTATTCAACACTGTCTTTACATGTAATTGGAAGAAAATAAAATATGATATTAAAATTAGCATGTAACTTAGAGGTGACCTAAAACAGATCATTTTCTCATCATCTGATTTTAGGTCCTTAAAAAAATCAGAAAAAAAGTTGTTACATTATCTAAACCATATGATTTCACTCTATAATTGTTCATTTTTACTTCAAGCTTCCTATTTAGATATACATTAAGTAAGGCTGTCAGAAAGATATGGGATATGAACATGACTTTTCAAAATTTAGTTTTAAATTTCAATTGAATTTGCTAAGTTTGATTTTTCTGGTCTTAGATATCCATAGAAATAAAGGTTTAAATCTGCTAGATAAAGTATTAAATGACATTTTGGATTCATTTGTGACCAGCAACGAAAAGGTTGAGTAATACTTCTCAATAGAATTCATGACATAGTGATTTATTTGTAGACCTTGAGAATTGCATGGCAAGGCAGATCAAGGCTGTCTGTTTTAAACAGGGAATATAAAAATCCTTATGAAGTGCATAGAAAAATTTACTATGTTATAAAAGATAATAGACCCTCTAAAAGGATAGAGTAATATGAAAATGGCAGTAAGGGAATGAGTATTCAGTATTATGAGCAGGGAATTCTACATATATATTTTTTCTTAGAATTTATTTATTTTTTACATTAGAAAAGTTCTAAATTCTCTCACTCTATTCCACCCCTCCCCAACCCACTGAGAAGACAAGCAACATCATATCAAGTATACCTATGAAATTGTGTAAAAGATAATTATGTATTAGGCATTGTAATTAAAAAACAAGGGAAATAAAAAGTGAAAAATTGTACTTTAGTCTGCATTCAGAGTTAATCAGTTCTGTATCTGGAGATATATAACATTTTTCATGGTGAGTCTAGAATTATCTTGGAT
>JAQQSU010000052.1:0-38522 GCA_028627135.1 Pseudochirops cupreus | reverse complement strand
ATATATATATACACATGACACACATATATATGTATATAAGACATAATGCAGAGTGGTTTCAGAAAAAAAAAACTGGGAAGATCTACCTGAATTGATACTGAGTGAAGTGAGGAGAACCAAGAGAACACTGTACATGGTAAAAGGAATATTGAATTGAGCATCATATATAAAAGACTTAGCTACACTTTTTAATGCAATGATCCAAGATAATTCTAGACTCACCATGAAAAATGTTATATATCTCCAGATACAGAACTGATTAACTCTGAATGCAGACTAAAGTACAATTTTTCACTTTTTATTTCCCTTGTTTTTTAATTACAATGCCTAATACATAATTATCTTTTACACAATTTCATAGGTATACTTGATATGATGTTGCTTGTCTTCTCAGTGGGTTGGGGAGGGGTGGAATAGAGTGAGAGAATTTAGAACTTTTCTAATGTAAAAAATAAATAAATTCTAAGAAAAAATATATATGTAGAATTCCCTGCTCATAATACTGAATACTCATTCCCTTACTGCCATTTTCATATTACTCTATCCTTTTAGAGGGTCTATTATCTTTTATAACATAGTAAATTTTTCTATGCACTTCATAAGGATTTTTATATTCCCTGTTTAAAACAGACAGCCTTGATCTGCCTTGCCATGCAATTCTCAAGGTCTACAAATAAATCACTATGTCATGAATTCTATTGAGAAGTATTACTCAACCTTTTCGTTGCTGGTCACAAATGAATCCAAAATGTCATTTAATACTTTATCTAGCAGATTTAAACCTTTATTTCTATGGATATCTAAGACCAGAAAAATCAAACTTAGCAAATTCAATTGAAATTTAAAACTAAATTTTGAAAAGTCATGTTCATATCCCATATCTTTCTGACAGCCTTACTTAATGTATATCTAAATAGGAAGCTTGAAGTAAAAATGAACAATTATAGAGTGAAATCATATGGTTTAGATAATGTAACAACTTTTTTTCTGATTTTTTTAAGGACCTAAAATCAGATGATGAGAAAATGATCTGTTTTAGGTCACCTCTAAGTTACATGCTAATTTTAATATCATATTTTATTTTCTTCCAATTACATGTAAAGACAGTGTTGAATACTTTTTTTGAAAATGAGATCTAAATTTTCCCCCTTCTCTTTCTTTCTCCTCCCTGAAACAGTAAGGAATTTTATGTATGTTACATATGTGCAATCATGTAAGACATATTTCCATGCTAGTCATATAGTGAAAGAAGAATCAGAAAAGGGGAATAAAAACAGGAAAAAAATAAAATGAAAATAGTATTCTTCCTTCTAGGTTCAGGCTCCATCATTTTTTTCTGCTCTGGATGTGGATAGTATATTCCATCATGAGTCCTTTGGAATTATCTTAGATCATTGTATTGCTGAGAAAAGTTAAATTGTTCATAGTTGGTCATTATACAATGTTGTTGCTACTGTGTCCACTGTTCTCATTCTGCTCACCTCACTCAGCATGAGTTTATGTAAGTCTTTCTAGGATTTTCTGAAATCCACCTACTCCTCATTTCTTATAGCACAATAATATTCCATTACATTCATATACAACAACTTGTTCAACCATTCTCCAATTGATGGGCATTCTTTCATTTCCAATTCCTTACCAACACAAAAAGAGCTGCTATAAATATTTTCATACATGTGGGTCCTTTGCTTTTTATTTATGATCTCTTTGGAATACAATCCTAGTAGTAGCTTTGCTGGATCATAGGGCAGACACAGTTTTATGTCCCTTTTTTCGCAGTTTCAACTTGCTATCCAGAATGTTTGGATCAGTGCACAACTTCACCAAAAATGCATTAGTATTCTTATTTTCCCATATCTTCTCCAACATTTTTCGTTTTCCTTTTTTGACATATTAGCCAATCTGATAGGTGAGATCTTAGACCTTGTCTTAATTTGTATATAATTTGTATATAAGCCGTGCTCCTGCTGTAGTGATTATCTTTGGTCTAAGAAAGAGAAGGCCAAATGACCATCTGTTTTATTAAAATGCCCTGATGTTATCAAGGAAATTATTAAATTACCCAGAAATAATATCTCTCAAACTTTTTAAACACAACAATCTGCATTAGATTTTCTCCAGAATTTATCATTTCTAAATCTAGATAGCTTGGAATTTTCTGACCTCCTCACCAGTGTTTTGCTTCTCACCGCATTCTCAATCTGCCCTCCCCTCTTTCAGTGTTCTCTTGTTCATGCCCCCCCTCCCATCCTATGTCCCTTTTATGTAATATAGATTTCTATACCCAACTGTTTATCTTACTCACTCTTTGAGCCAAATCCAATGAGAATAAGGTTCAAACAATGCTCACTCCCTTCTTTTCTTTCACTCCAGTATAATAGGTCTTTCACACCTCTTCATACAATATAACCTACTACATTCTGCCTCTCTCTTCTCTTTTCTCCCAGTGCAATCCTCTTTCTCATCCCTTATTTTTTTATTTCATGTCATCAAAGTCACCTCTCTGTCTCTGTATACTCTTTATAACTGTTTTAATAGAGACACGTTTCTTGTGTTAAAAGTCATATCTTCCAATTTATGTATGTAAAAAATTAACCTTATTGAATAATTTATTTTTTTTCTTTTTTATTTCCCTTTTTTATGTTTCTCTTCACTCTGATATTTAAAAATTGGAATTTATGTTTAGCTCTGATCTTTTCACCAATAATGTTTGAAAGACTTTTATTTCATTGAATATCAATTTTCCCCCTGAAAGATTACACTCAGTTTTGCTGAGCAGTTCATACTTGGTTGAAATCCAAGCTCCTTTGCCGTCCAGAATACCATATTTCAAGACCTCCTATCCTTTACATAGAAGCTTCTAAATCCTGCGTAATCCTGACTGTGGCTTCTTGATACTTGACTTTTTTTTTTTCTGTCTACTTGCAGTATTTTCTCCTTGGCCTGAGAGTTCTGGAATTTGACTACAATGTTCCTTGGAGTTTTCATTTTGGGATCTCTTTCAGGAGGTGATTGGCGGATTCTTTCAATGAATATTTTATTCTTTGGTTCTAGGTTATCAGGGCAGTTTCTTTGAGAATCTTGAAAGATGCTCTCCAGATTTTTTTTTTTAATCATGGATTTCAGGTCAGTTTTTTTTCAATGATGTATTTTAAATTTTCTTCTATTTTTTTCGTTCTTTTGATTTTGTTTGATACTTGATGTCTCATAGAGTCATTAGCTTTTACTTGCCCAATTTTAATTTTTAAGGAATTATTTTCTTCAGTTAACTCTTGTACCTCCTTTTTGAGTAGATTTTTGCATCTCTTCCTTTGACTAATTCTACTTTTTAAGAAGTCGTTTTCTTTTTCCATCTTTTGGTGCTTCTTTTTCAATGATGTTTTATGTCTTTTTTTCATGACTCTCTTGCATAACTCTCATATTTTTCCCAATTTTTTTTCTACCTCTCTTATTTTATTTTTAAAATCCTTTTTGAGTTCTTTAAGGATCACTTTTTTGGCCTGAAACCAATTTATCTTTCTTTTTGAGACTTAGTATGTAGGTATTTTGATGCTGTTGTCCTCTTCTGAGTTTTTGTTGTGATCTTCTCTGTCACCATAGTAGTCACCTAAGGTCAGAACTTTTGCTTATTTTTTGCTCATTTTTCCAGCTGATTTTGTGGTTTTTAAAGTTGAGCTCTTTACCTATGATACAGGGGACACTGCTCCAAACTTCTTACTCTGTGGCCAAGGGGGCTACTCACTGGCTTTCCATGCCAAGGTTTCTGGGGCTAGCAGCTCACCTGCTGCTTGGGGCTCACCAGTCTGGTCTAGCCAGTTGTGCCAAAGTCTTCAGGGCTACCAGGCCTGAGCATCATCCTCCTGCATTGGAGTTAGAGGCTTCACAGCCAGTCTGCTAGGCTGCTGGCCTCATGAACCAGAAACCTGGGGACTCAGCTGATCATCTATTGTGTGACTAGGAGCCTCCTTGAACCTTTCCTTCTAAATTATCTTAGGCTAAAAAATTGTTTCTCTCTGTGTTGTGCATTCTTTTGCCCCATAACTTGTTTTGAGTTGTTATTTAAAGTTTTTTGAGGGAAATTGAGGAGAGCTCAGCCAACTTTCTGCCTTTTTTCTGACATCTTGTCTCTGACTCTCTCTAAATTCTTTAAATCACTTAGTTTAGACGAGTGTATAGCTGTAAGTTCTGAAAGTTCTCTTAAAACAAAAAAAAAATGACCATCATAATATCGACTATTTATGAACTAGAAACAGTGTATATAGCAGAGTACTATAGGATGGCTTTATACTTCAAGGTATAGAAGTGAATTTCTGCTTGGAAGACTCTTGCACTATGCTGACAACTGCCTTTATCACTTTTTTTTTGTGAGGTAAATAAGAGTCTGGAAGTTTGAACTTCAAAGTCCATTTCATATATTTACTAAATGTGCAATTCTGGTCAAATCATTTAACTTCTTGGTTTCTTCATCTTTAAATGGGAATAATAATTCCTCCTCCCAAAGCTTTTGTGATTCTCTTTCTGTATGTAACTTCCACGGATTACTGGATTTTGGTTGCCTACATCACTGCATAATGTTCCTCCCTCCTCAGCATGCTACCACTGTAGTATCCTCTTTGAGGCCATTCTCTTTAATTCCTATTATCTACTTCCTTAGAATTAATTCTTCAGGGCTCTGGCTCTTTTTCCCCCCAATTTAAAAAGAAAATAGTCATTGTTCTTTTTGCAAGAAAATAAGAAAAACTTTTTGCCTCAATCTAAAGCTGTATTGGTAAGAAATGATGGCATAATTTGATTAGACAGCTAGAAAGGAATTTTCAAAAATCAATGAAATTTATTTTTTTAAGCATTCTACTTTTTATTATTTCTAATTTTTCTGGTTATGCATTTGATAGTTGAATTGTTTTTTGCTTCTAGAACACATAGAGGAAATTTTTTTGCGGGGGGGGAATTGACTTATTTAATCAGCCGAATACCTAACATGTTAAACTCTGAGATTAGAAAGAAACATTGAAAACACCCCTTTCCTTCTAGAAACTTACAGGTCAATGGGGAATTCAACATGTTCATCATTGGATATATTTCGACATGCTACATGCAGAGCAGATACCAGGCTATCTAGGAGAGAAAAACTTTAGCAATTGTAGGGCCTGAGAAATATATCATGAAGAACATGGCATTTGGGTGAATTTTTAAAGAAGCCAGAGACACTAACATCAAAAGTCAGGAGAACATTTTAGGTATGTGGGGCAGTAAATGCAAAGGCAAGGCAAACAAGCAATAGAATTTTGTGTGAAGAACGTTAAGGAAGTCAATATCACTGAACCATAATTTTTTCTTCCATCAGCTAAATGAGAAAGAAAATTTTCATTTTTTTGGAGGGGGGGAGGCAAGGCAATTGGGATTAAGTGGCTTGCCCAAGGTTATCCAAAGGTAGTAAGTGTCAAGTGTCTGTGGTGAGATTTGAACTAAGGTCCTGCTGACTCCAGGACTCTATTCACTGCACCACATAGCTGCCCCAGGAATTTATATTTTTATAAAAATAACTAAACTATCAGTTATTGAATCTTTATGTTAACATTTTCCATTACCATTATCCATTTGGGACATTTTTCTTAGAAGAGCTATTTTGTATAATTTGTCAAAGGCTATTAGTTTTAAAATAATCCCATAATAGTTGAATGTCGTATTTTACTTTATTTGTATTTATTGTACCTTTCACAAAATGTAATTGAGTATGAGACTTTTAAGGAAGTGTGGAGACTATAGGCTTATAATATGAAAAACTATTGCAAAGAAAACCATGTTACACTTAAGGAAATATTACTATAGTACCTTTGTTTTGTATTAAATTTACCATGAAAAATGTAGGGGTGAGAAAGTGGGATATAGTGAGATAAGGAAAAAGGGAGAGGCAGAATGACAAAATTTTTCTCATATAAAAGACACCTCTTACAATGGAGGAAAAAGAAATTTGGTAGGCAATGCATGATCCTCATATGCATTGTATTGGTTCAAAGAGAAGAATATATATACACCTTCATTTGGGTATAGGAACCTATCTTACCCAATAAGGATATAGAAAAGGAATGGGATAAGAGATATGGGGGAGGATGATGAAAGAAAGAATGGATTAAGAGAGGCAGTGATAAAAAGCAAAACAGATTTTTCAGGATTAGGGGTAGAGAAAAAGAGAGAGGGGGGGAGGGAGAGAAGGATAAACAGATGAAAATTGGATAGAGGGAAACAAACAGTAATCTTACCTTTGACTGTAAATAGAATGACCTCACCCATAAAATCAAAGCAGGTAGCAGAATGCATTAGAAACCAGAACCCAGCAATATGTTGTTTATAAGAGACACACTTTAAAGAGAAACACACACAGAGTTAAAATAAAGGGCTAGAGCAGAATCTATTATTCTTCAGTTGGTGTAAAAAGGCAGAGTTAGCAATCATGATCTCAGACAAAGAAAAAACAAAAATAGACCTAATTCATAGAGATAATTAGGGAAATTACATGTTGCTAAGGGGTAGCATAGACCATGAAGTAATATAAAACATTTTACAGCAAGTTTCTGTGATAAAGGCTGCATTTCTCAAACCTAATGGGCAAAGAAACAAATTGATAAAAAGAAGAGCCATTCCCCAGTTGATAACTGATCATCATAAATGGTCATGAACCATTTTCAGAAGAAGAAATCCTGTCTATAGTTACATGAAAAAATGCTCTAACTCACTATTAGTTAGAGCAAGGAATACTAAAACAACTCTGAGATATCACCTCACATCTATCAGAAATTATAAGTGCTGGAGGGGTGAGGAAAAATAAATACAGTAATAAACTTTTGGTGGAGTTGTGAAGTGTTCTAATCATTCTAGAGAATGATTTGGAGGTATTACCAAAGGGCTATAAAGCTGTGCATATCCTTTCTTATCCAGCAATACGACTGCTACATCTGTACCCCCAAAAGAACTAAAGAACAAGGTAAAGGACACACATACACAAAAGATATTTATAGTAGCTCCTTTTTGTGGTAGCAAAGAATTGAATTTTTAAGAATACTCATCAGTTTGAGAATGACTTAACAAGTTGTGGAATTTGATTGTGATGGAGTACTGTTGTGTTATAAGAAAACATGGGAAGACCTATATGAACTGATGAACAGTGAAGTGAATAGAACTGAGAAAATATTGTACACAATAATTGCAACCTTGTAATAATGATCAATTTTAAAGTCTTGGCTACTGTAAGACAATTCCAAAGGACACATGACTAAAAACAATGCTATTCAACCTCCTAGATTAAACTGAGGAACTCTGAGTAGAAGTTGAGGTATGATTTTCTTGCTTTCTTCTTTTTTTTTGGAAATATGGCTATATGGATATATATTTTGGATGATTTCACATGTATAATTGATATCATGCTTGTGCCTTCTCAATAGTTTGGGGAAGGGTGGAAGAGAGGGAGAGACACTGGAATTGAAAATTGAAAAAAATTTTTAAATACCCAATAAAATTTGAAAAGAGACTAAAAATAAAGAGCATTGAGAAGGGCAGTGAACTCTAGAAAGAAAGAAGAAAGAAAGAAGAAAGAAAGCAAGAAAGAAAGAAAGAAAAAAGGAGAGAGGGAGGGAGGGAAGGAGGGAGGGAAGAAGGAAGGAAGGAAGGAAAAAAGGAAGGAAGGAAGGAAGGAAAAAAGGAAGGAAGGAAGGAAAGAAGGAACCTAACCATGAAGTTGGTGTAATGAAGTTATATAAACCAAACATTAAATAGGTAGAAGGGCAAGTGAACATGCCATGTAAGCAAAAATAAAACAAAACAAGGTTAAAATAAAATAAAATGTGTACCCCTAATGAAAAGTTAAATAGAGAGTGTCTAGATCATATTTTCATATTATTTAGCCTAAATGTTGAAACACCATTAACAGATCCTGGGAGATGAAGGGACAATTTTATGTGTAAATATGCTTCATAAATCATCATCAAAGATGATCTTTGAATTAGAATCCCCATCAGCTTTGTGCCAACCAATTGCTGAGGTGAAATTTTTTTTTCTATGTCCTATTTACAGAGAATGCAAGTACTGAGCAAGATGTAAATGTCAGAGTAAGATCATTGCATGAGGAAAAGAGTTTATCCCTCTCTATGAAAGTGTGGCCTAGCAGATGAGTGTTGGACTAAAAGAATTAGGAGGATCTGGATTCACATATTTTCTCTCTCACACTGACTATTTGGGTGACTGAGAAAATAATTAAATTTCTCTGAGCCTTAGTTTACTGAACAGCTATGTTAAAAATTGGGATATTAGCACTTATTCATAGGGTTGTGAGGCTCTAATGAGATCATTCATGACAAGTACTTTGTAAGCCTTAAAACACTATATGAAACTTAACTCTTCAAAAATCACAGAACTTTGGAGTTGTAAAGAGACTTAAGATTCCCTCTTCTAATGATACAAATGAAGAAAAGGAGGCCCAGAGAAATTTTATGACTTGCACAAAGTCATAAACTATTAGTCTTGCCATCAACATTATGTTCTTTAATTAAATATACACCAGGACTCTGTCCTAGGCCTACTTCTCTTTCCTCTCTTCACTTTCACACTTCCAAATCTACATATCCAGTCCTAGTCTTTCTCCTCAACTCTACTGTCACGTCACTAGCTCCCTACTGGGTATTTTAAAATAGTGGTTCAATAGACATTTCAAATTTCAATAGGTATTTAGAACATCACCATCCTTCTGGTCACCCACATTCACAAATGCTGTTTTAGCCACAACCTCTTCCTGTCTCTAACCCTATGTATGTAATCAGTTGCCAAAATCTTGTCATTTCTGTGTCTACAACATCTTTTGTATATGTCTCCTTTTTTTTTGCTCACACAGTTACAACCTTACTTCTCATCTGTCTACCTTTTTCTCCTTGAACTAATAATAGCTTCCTAATTGGGGTCCATGTATGAAATTTTCTCTCAACTCCAGTTAATTGTTAGCACAGCTGCCAAAGTAATTTCCCTAAACTTCAGATTTGACCATGCTACTCTCCACTCAATAAACTTCAGTTCATTCCTAGTACTTTTAGGATCAAAAATAAACTAATGTGTTTGTTTTTTTTAAAACTCTTCACAACCTAGTCTGTGCCTAACTTTCCAGTCAATTTGCATTTTACTGTCTTCTACGTTCTCAGCAATCTATTCATGCTGATCTTCTTGCTCTTCTTCAAACATGGCGCTATATTTCCCATCTGCCTGCTTTTTCACTGGCTGTTCCACATCTCTGGGGAAAAATGAGTCAGATTGTTTGGGACAGTAAGACTTTTCATATGGGAAATGTGTTCCATTGCTATCAACAGGATTTCAAAAACAAAATCATAGTTGAGCTTTATTTCTTTCATGGCAAACTTTTTTTTTTGCAGCAATGTGTGTGTGTGTGTGTGTGTGTGTCTGTGTGTCTGTGTGTATGTAAGTGTGTGTGTGAGAGAACTTTCCCTAACACATTCTAAAACCCACACAATGTGTGCATAATATATAATTTAACCCCTTGTAGTTGAGTTCTCAGATAAAAACAATTTTGTCCTCTAGTCACATTTAGTATGAAAATATGAAGAAAATAGAATAGATTTCTAGGAGAGAGACAAGCCATTTCAAATATACAAAATGTTGACTAATGGATTGTTTAGTAATTTTTCATGTCTGACTCTTTATGACCTCTACTGGGGTTTTCTTGGCAGAGATACTAAAGTGGTTTGCCATTTCCTTCTCCAGCTCATCTAACAGATGAGGAAACTGAGGCAAAAAGGGCTAAGTGACTTCCTCTGGGTCATACAGCTAGTAAGTGATTGCAGTTGGATTTCAACACATGAACATGAGCTTTACTGACTTCAGACCTGGTGCTCTATTCACTGTGCCACCTAGCAGCCTCTAATGTATTGCATACTGCATTACATTTATCTGTCGTTATTATGAAATGATGCATTTTTTACAGATTTATTTAGCTAAATTATTTTGAAAGTGGAAAGCATGTGGTGTGGCTTATGTATTAATTTTATATTTGTGTAAGAGATTTTTGACCATAACTTCATGTAATAAAATTTTATGGTGTGCATAATGCAAAAACTGCGTAATTTCGAAGGGGTTTTTTTTTTTCCCATTCTATTTCATGGATATTTTTTAAGTGCTGATAACATTTTAAAATTTGAACAGCTAGTAAACTTATGCAAAATGCAGTATGGTTTCAGTGTTGTTTTGATATTCATAATATATTAATACTTCTCTATCTATTGCACTCTTGAAAGCATAAAAAGCACATTTAATTCCTTCAGTACCCTCATGAGACACCAGCTTGGTTTATTGTATGCTGGACTTGTCACTTTATCTTATGATTTCATTTGAATATATTTAGGTAACTTTTCAATTAATTACTTTTTGAGAGTATATGGTAGTTCATAAACCTCTCTTTCATATCCTTAATCATTTTATGGCTTTTGTGCTAATCAGTGACAAATAGTTTGGGTTAGTTTAATTCCCTAGTCTGACTTCCAGACTCATCTTTGACTATCTTTTTTATTTTCTTTTATATGCTTAACACCAATCTGTCCCCCATTACTGACCATCTTGTCATATAATTGTCATATTTTACTTTTGGAAACATGGATTGCATTCATTCAGTGATTGTCTTGTGAGATAAAACTCAAGGCAGGAGGAAATCTCTATTCACAATATCTCCCCAAGCTTGCCACTACTCCCTTGTATCTAAGTTCCACTTCAGTCAATCTGTTCTCTTCACTATTCTCTTGGCAACCTCTTGAATCTTGACACCTGGATAACTTTGTTTCCTCCTCTCTCATTTCTTCTTTTTAATATGAAACACATGTCATCTTTTCCTGAGATCAAATCCCAACTTATCTCTCAAACCCTCCCAGACTATTTTATTCTCAGTGACTGCCCTCTTTCTTTGAAATCTACCTACTTGGTGGTTATCATTTACCAAAATTCTTTTAATTGAATTTAAAGAATGATTATTTTGTGCTACCTATGCTATGCTCTAGATGAGCTTGCTTGCATATGTGTGTGTGTGTATGTGTGTGTTATCTCTCCAGACATAGAATATGCTATTAGAAATCATAGATTATCTCTCATTTCTCTAAATCCCTTGCAGCATCTAGAAAATACATTTTATATGTATAGTAGGCACCTGAATATTTGTTAACTTTTTTTGCTCTATCAAGGCAGGATTACTGAGCAGAAAGAGAATATTACTTGATATTAGAAAACCTGCATTTCTAGTTCAGACACATAATGAGTAATCTAGTCTTTTTATTTCTCCAAATATCACTTTCCTGTTATACAGAATGGCTAAGAATGTGTGCAGTAGCCTACGCACAAGGTTGTGGTACAGATCAAATATCATTAATGTATTTCAAAGTGGTTTTAATAATAGTAAAATCTATTTATAAATTATATTATTATTATTATTATTATGAAACTATATAAAGTAAAATGCTTAGAAAATCTTACCAAAGGACAAATGGTTAGCCGAATAATATTTTATTACTGGAAAAAATGTGGGGTAAGGGTAGGATTGGTATTTTGCTTATTTTCACTTCCCTATCAGTGAAAAGGCAATGCAATAAAAAGAGAAAGGACTTTGGATTTGAAAATAAATGACCCGGAGGTGGAGCTAAGATGGCAACATAGAAACAGGAAAGCTCTGTGAGCTCTCCCCATAAACACCTCACATATCTATAAAATATTACTCCAAATAAACTTTAGAGCTACAGAACCAACAAAGTGACAAAGAGAAACAAATCTCCCACTAAAGGCTTAAGGAAGGGTCCATTGCAGCCTGCTGGGATCCCAGCCCAGCCCTACATGAGCCCCAGGGTGGCCCCAGCCAGCAGTGGTTGGGGCAGACTTCAGGAGAGTCAATCACCAGCAGCTATGGTAGTTTCCCAAAATACCAACCCATAAATGCCAAAGACAAAGTAAAGGTCAGTATGGAACTTTGTTGGCTCTGGATGTGTGGGGGACAGAGAAGTGTGGTCTGGTCTCTGCCCCTTGAGCAAGAAGTGGAGGAGACACTGTGTCCATGCAGCTGCCTCCATGTGGCTGCTTCAGAGCTCCTGGCTTGCAAATCATAGGGGGACCAAGTGACCGTTAAGCTTGGAAATCACTCTTGCTTAAATTATCTGGATCTGGATTATGGTCTTCAGTGTTTGTCCTGAGGTATGTGACCAGTGAGCCAGAGCTTGTGAGAGATGCAGGGAGGACACTCAACTAATAGCTTTGGCATCTGCAAAAACTCCAGCAATTTGGGACAAAGCTCTCCTCTCTGGAAGCAGCATTCTACTGTGGCAAAGAGCTGAAAAGTAAAGTAACTGAGTGGCAACATGAGCAAGGAAAGGTAGCAAAGCAAGAACAGCAATCAAACCCCAGATTCCTTTTTGGGGGACTAAAAGGTTCAAAGCATGGAATGGGAGGAAGACAACAAAGTCAGAACTTCTGTACCAAAAGCTTCAAAGAAAAATATGAACTGATTATAGGCCATGAAGGAGCTCAAGAAGGGTTTTGAAAATCAAATAAGAGAAGCAGAAGGAAAAATTGGGAAGAGAAATGAGAATGGTGCAAGAAAATCCTGAAAAGCAAGTCAACAACCTGACTGAAGAAAATAACATCTTAAAAAATAGAATAACTCAAATGCCAAAAGAGGGCCAAAAGCCAATGAGGAGAAGAATGCCTTCAAAAGCCAAATTTGCCAGATGAAAAAAGAATTTCCAAAGCTCACTGAAGGGAATAATTCCTTCACAATTAGATTGGAGCAAATGGAAGCTAATGACTTTATGAGAAATCAAGATACTATTAAATAGATCCAAACAAATGAAAAAAAATAGAAGGCAATGTGAAATATCTCATTGGAAAAACCACTGACCTGGAAAATAGATCCCAGAGAGATAATTTAAAAAATTTTGGACAACCTGAAAGCCATGATCAAAAAAAAAGAACCTAGAAATCATCCTTCAATAAATTCTCAAGGAAAATTGTCATGGTATCTTGGAACCAAAGGGCAAAATAGAAATTGAAAGAATTCGCCAATCACCTCTTGAAAAGGATCCCAAAAAGAAAACTTGTAGGAATGTTATAGCCAAATTCCAGAGTTTCCAGCTTAAGGAGAAAATGCTACAAGCAGGCAGGAAGAAACAATTTGAATATTGTGGAAACACAATCTGGAAAACACAAGACCTAGCAGCTTCTACTTTAAGGAACTGAAAGACTTGGAATATGATATTCCAGAGGTCAAAGGAGCTAGAACTAAAACCAAGTATCACCTACCCAGCAAAAATGAGTATAATGTTTCAGGGGAAAAATGGTCATTCAATGAAGTAGAGGACTTTCAAGCATTCTTAATGAAAAAAACCAGAGTTTAGTAGAAAATTTGCCATTCAAATAAAAGAAGAAAGAGAAGCATGAGAAGGTAAACAGGGAAAAGAAATCATAAGGAATTTATGAAAGTTGAACTATTTACATTCCTACATGGAAAAATAATAATTGTAACTTATGAAACTTTTCTCAGTATGAGGATAGTTGAAGGGAATATCAATGTTTGTATGTGTATAATATATATATATATATATATATATAAACATGCATATATATACATACACACACGTATATGGGAGTACATATACATATGAATACATATGTGAGTGTGTGTATATCTGTGTACAGGTATACATAGAGGGCACAGGATCAATTGAATAGGAAGGGATGATATTTAAAAAATAAAATTAAGAGGTGAGAGAGTAATATAATGAGAGGAGATAGGGAGAGACAGAATAGGGTAAATTATCTCACATCAAAGAAGCAAGGGAAAGCTGTTATATTGAAGGGGAAGAACAGGTAGTCAAAAGGGAATGGCTCAATCCTACTCCCATTGAATTTGGCTTAAGGAGGGAATAACATACACTAAATTGGTTATCTTACCCTACAGGAAAGTGGTGGAGGGAGGGGGAAAAAGGGGGGATGATAGAAGGGAGGGCAGCTTGGGGGAAAGGATAGTTAGAAGCACACACTTTTGAAAAGTGACAGGGTCAAAGTAGAAAATAGAACAAGTGGGGGGTGGGATAGCATGGAGGGAAACATAGTCAGTCTTTCACAACATATCCACTATGGAAATATTTTGTGTAACTACACATGTACCACCTATATTGAATAGCTTATCTTCCCAGTAAGGAGGGTGGGTGGTGATGAGAAAAGAAAGGGAAGAAACTGGAATTCAAAGTTTTAAAATCTAATGTTTAAAAAATTATCATCATCATCATCATCATCATCATCATCATCATTATTATTATTATTATTTACATGCAACTTAGAAATAAGAAATACAGGCATTGGGGTATGGAGATCTATCTTGCCCTACAAGACAGTTGAAGGGGGACATGGGGGAGGATATAAGAGAGAGCAGATTCAGAGAGGAGTATTCAGTAGAATTACTGTTTTGGGGTGGTGGGTAGGGGACAGATGGGGAGAAAGTTTATAATGCAAAATCTTGTGAAAATGGATGTTGTACACTAAAAAATAAAATTTAATTAAAAAAGAAATGGCCCTAGGAAAGGAAGTGAGAAAGATATATTGGGGATTTAGGTCATATAAAAACAAAGCATACTAATAAAAATCTATTTAATAACAAGATTGGAAAACAATTTCAGTAAATGGAATTATTTCATTTTGTTCAACTTATGCCTTGGTTACTTAGGAGGAAGGTTCTTTTTAACTGAATGCATAAATGGACTACAAACACTTTTTTTTTTTTGCTTTTTCTTTTTTGGAAAGTGGAAGGTAGGGCAATTGGGGTTAAGTAACTTGCCTGAGGTCACATGACTAGTTTCTGTGGTAAGTGTCTCAGGTTGGATTTGAACTCAGGTACTCCTGTTTCTCGGGCTGGTGCTCTATTCACTGCACCACCTAGCCACCCCTACAAATACTTTCTAATAAATTGTAACTAAGGGCACTTAATTTTAAATTGTATCATCAATTTATTATATCTGAGTCTCTGAGGAAAAAAAAAATTCACATTAGACAGCTGAATAAATAAATAGTCTGGACCTCCTTAACTCCTTCACCCACCCACCCCCTAAAATTACTTTTTCTACTGATTGCAAAAAAAAAAAAGAAAATAAATGAGACTTATTTGAATTCCATTTTAGATATTTAATATCTGTGTGATCAGGGACAAGTCATTTAATCTTTTTAGAATTCAGTTTTCTTGTTGGTAAAATGAGAGTGTGGATAAGTGAATGTTTCTAGCTCAAAATTTATGACTTAAACCATTTTAGCCATACTTTGACAAATCCAAAAGAATTTCTTTTGTTTAGGAATTATTAACTTCCATTGATTCTTACCATGCTAAATGTTTATTAGCTTCTAGCAACAGCTTTCCAAAAGACAAAACTAATCCCTTGGTCCATCCCTGTAATTCTAGGCCATTATTCATTCTCTGGCTTCAATTTTCTCTCTTCAATATCTTGACTATGGTCTACTTCTTCAGCAGTGCATTGTCTGCCTCCTTGACCATTAGTTCTTCCTACCCTTGATAACCTCCACTATCCATTTTTTTTATTCCTATTTATATATGCATTAGATATACATATTCATAGTTATATTTCATAGTATATATTCATAGTATTTTTCTGTAAGGCTATTTCCTCTTTCAAATAACTCTTATGGTTCAATGATGCTATGATCTGTGCAACCCTGGTTAAGTCAGCTAAACTCTTGGTGCCCCTAGAAACTCTTTATAATCATAAATTGCAGAACAGGGACATAGATGCAAAGTGTGTGTGTGTGCGTGTGTGTGTGTGTGTGTATGTGTGTGTGTGCAAAAGTTTATTTATTGAGATTTTCTTGCATCAAGGAAATATAAATCTAGTTATTAAACATGTTGCATAACACACATATGACACATATGCACATATGCATGTGTGTGCATGCATAGACATGGGCTTTTTGGTGTGTATGTCCAAATTTCATTGTATTTATTGTTAATAAAAAAGGGATTAGGATCTTAGCTGTATAAGTGAAAGGAAAACAATTTAGAATTAAGTAAAACTTGTTTATATAAAGTTAGGCAGATAAGTGTTTATTCACATCTTAGTTCCATTTCTGGATCATGCTTGTAAGAGAATGACAGAACATGTGTGCTTAACTGGTGGAGCAGGATGGGTGCAATAGAAAACCAATTGCACCAGAAATCTGAGAGGAAAGATCAGGTTTTTCTACCCAATCATAGTAGTTCATTATAAAAGAAGTAGAAAGTGTGGATTTTGAAGAATCATTCCACCCCCACTGATACTTCATTAAGCAGAATTAAATTTTGATATTTATATTTTATAAGAATATGAAATATTGGTCTTCCCTTAAATTCATATTGTACTGAAGTCCCTAGCTTCTTTTAACTTTTAATTAAGAAAGAATGAAAGATACTAGAGTACTAATTTTCACATGTCACATCCTCACCTAATACTACTTGATGGAATAATTTTAAGAAATGTTATGTGTAATCAAATATAACTTATGCAGAAACTAGCATGCAGTGTCATTCAACCTATGGATTTTCCTTAGTCCTTATAAAGCAAAGATTCCTATGAGAAAAAAAAAAGTCACCCTCACTAGGTTTGTCATGCTCAATTAGTCAATCAGAAATGTTATCCTGTTGTTCCCTAATAGGAAATTCCAGAATAAGTGAAGAATTCCCTGACATTTTTCAATGGGCTTTTTTTTTCTTTTGAGTAAGGCCTTGTCTTCTTTGCTTGCATTTGTTCCAGTCTAAGGGCTGAATTAAATCACTTCATGTCTTTTGAAACATGGGACAAATGGACACTTATTCATTGGAGTGTTGACATTAAAAGCATCATATCCTAAATAAAACTGATAAGAGACCTTGAGGGGGAAAAATATATCAGAAATGAAAGAAACAAGGATTTTTCCCCCTCTCTTTTTTCCTATTTAATCTTTTTTTCTCTTTAGTTACTAAGAAATAGTGAAATGAATATTTGTGACCCAATGAATCATAGAAGAGTAAGAGAATAGAAAAGCTAATAGCTTCAGTGTTGTTCAGTTTTTTGATTTGTTTTGGAAAGACTGGTTAGAATGTCGGTTAGAATGATAATGGCTTTTGGTATCCTTTCTCACTAATGGCCAGAAGGAATTATTTCATTAATTATCTAATAAACATTTAATAAAATACCTACTTTGTGTCAGACAGTATGTTCTGTATTATATGACAAATTTCAATACTTTAAAAAAAGTTTTCTAATATATTTCTGTAATTACGTATTTATATGTATACATATATAATATTTATGAAAGGTAACGTGATATGGAGTAAGTAGATATGATTTTTTTTTTATTTTATAGGACATAGATTTGATAGTTGTGTGACCTTCTTCAGGTCCTGAGCTTTAGTCTCCTCATTTGTAAAATGCAGAAGGCAAAGAACAAGGATTTATTGTGGGCTTATTATATACTAGGCTCTGTGCTAAATCCTTTGCAAATATCTCATTTTATCCTCACAATAATTCTGAGAATAAGATTGTGTAATTATTATAAATTAACAGTTGAAGAAAGTGAGACAGACAGAAGTTAAATGATTTTTACCAGGGTTAAACAGCTGATAAGCATCTTAAGGCTATATTTGAGCTTAGATTTTTCTGACTGCAGTCCTCTCCACACCGGGCCACCTATACCTTTGCAGTTAGGTGAGATAGTTACCTAGATGATCTGAATTCTGTCTCTGACTTCTACACCCCATAATCAAAGACTTTAAAATGCTTTTGTTTGTTTTTTCTCTTACTGCTATAATTCGTTGTTTCACTGGTATTCATGAAATAGTAAATGGACTAGAGGAAAGCTTCCAAAAGATTGGAGAGATTTTTTTTCTTTATTGAAGATTTATAGAATGATGTGGCCACACATCAAACTAGAAAAGAGAGTTTGATTATAATATAATGAGGGGTGTACTCATATCAATGAAATGACAGATCCCTTGTACTTGTGATCATATTCTATTATTCTCCAGGGAGAGTTTCCCTGGGGTAAACAAGACAAGGGAGATCTCTGTTCCTCATTTTTTTTTAATGTGGAGGAGAGAAGGGGGATGGTTATACTTAGTTTTTTATTGATATTATTGTCATTACAAATCTCCTAAATTACCTAACGTAGGGTTAATATCTTCCTGACTCACGAATTCATAGTACACATTAGTCAATCAAAGATGACTTACTCTGATATCAAAGCACCATAGTTTTCCAATTTCTATTTGTGGGCCGTTGAAAAACTAAACTGCAAAACTGAGTGTTCACACATCCAGGTAATAATGTCTCCTGCTTGTAAGGCCTTGGAGAAGTACATATTGTGTGTCTGAATTGCAGAATGTCTAGAGTTGTTGTTATTTCCATTTTGCAGTCTATTCAATAAATGTATGTGCAACAAATGAAAGGAACGGAATGGGGAAAAGGTAAGATTTAGACTGATTGATTTGCCACAGCATTACCTCCTCTGAAATTTTCCTAAGGAATTGGGCCTTTGACATTCTCTAAACCCATGCAGCAATTTTCTAATGCTACTGAAAGAAGCTAAGGATGTCTTTGATGGGTCTGAATCGATATTTGTTTTCTTGAGTACCTTTTCTCTAGTGAAAACTTTATGAGAAAAGAGACAAAATGACAGATATTTTTGACCAAATATGGAGATTTGCTATGAAACATGTAGCTAGGTAAAAAGCAGTTGTTTCAGAAATGAAATTTAGAAAGCTCTGATCACTAACAAATTTCACTATTTTTACTAAGGAGGTTCTTCTTTATGGCTTAATCATCAAATGATATCTGGTATAAGCAAAAAATTGATAACTTATAAATATTTTATTAAAAAACTTATTATGTAATTGCATTTATAAATATTTTATTAAGCCCTCTCAGCACATGGGAAAACAAAATAAGTAACCGAGAAGAGTAATAAAACTCCAAATCAAAAGCAAAATCTAAACTACTCAGATTATGATAAAATATAAAATATACATTAAAATGACAATAATGCCTTTTCCCAGACTCCTTTCTGTTTTTATCGGTTGTATGTTCACTGACTTTTGTTAATGATATATTTTTTTCATATTGTCATGATCAGCCTTCATGTTGTTGTTTTAATTATGCATTCTTAGCTCTGTAATACATCATGATTTTTTTTCCATTGTCCTTTGTGTTTTCTTATTTGTGATATTAAGGGTACAATAGTACTCCATCCAATTAAATACGACAAATCATTCAATGATTCCTCCATTGTTGTAAATATAAGTGGCTTCTGGTTTTTCTATTAATAATAAAGCCTCTTTTGTTATTTTTGCATTGATATATCTTTATTCTCTTGTAATAACAGTCTATGTTCTTCATAGTAATATCATTTGAAAAAAAAGGGATAGTAATTTTTTTAAACTCATTGTATATTACCAAGATGATTTCCAAAAATGTAAAGGAATTTACATGATCTATTAGTTCTCCTCTTTCTCAAACAACATCATTTTTTTAGCATTTAAAAAAACCAATTTTGACATTTTGATGAGAATAAATATCACATGAATTTATAGCTATAAAGGTCCTTAGAAATTGATTAGTATCCAACAGATTTCAATTTACTCATGAAGAAACTGAGGACCAGGGATACTAATTAACTTTGCAATATTTTATGGGTATTAGTGGCAGAGCCAGCATTTCCTCATAATCAAATGTTTTTGTGTTTATAATTTTAAAAATTCTGCTTCATGTGATATAGTATTTAAAAGTATATTATAAATAATCCATTTTCTTCATAAAACAGATTTCTAGAAATGAGAAAGTGATGGCATAGGACATAGGGTATAGATTTTTTTTTTAATGTAAAGGGTATAATATTGGAGTTTTTGAAAGAGTCCAGAGGAAGGAAGGCAGAAAAGGAAGGATTAAGGGAAAGGAGGAAGAAACATTTATTAAATGTCTAATATATGCCAGATATTATGCTAAGTGCTTTACAAATGTTATGCAATGTTATCTTCACAATAACCTCGAAGTACTATTATTTTCCACATTTTAATATTGAGAATACTGAGGCAAAACTTGATTAAATGATTTGCCCAGGGTGCAAAGCTAGAAAGTGTTTGTGTCCAGATTTAAACTCAGATCTTCCTGCCTCCAGTCCCAATGCTTCATACAATGTACCCCCTAGCTGCCTTATGAACCATCACTCTTCATAGTGTGAATAATGCTGTAGCATGTAGGATACTTGTCAAGAACATGACTTAAGCTAGATAGACATAATGGCTCTTTATACTCTTCAGTCAGAGCCTTGAAAATCCCAGGGTTAGAAATTCCAGAGCTGATAGTATTTCCAGAGCTGTGAATTGATTGCCTCAAGAAAGATGGCCTCTCATGTTTTCCAGTGCAGTAAGAGCCATTTTGCTGAAAGATATGTAGACCATGCTTATTCATCCTATGCCTCTAATTCTAAAAGATGCTCAGGTTCATTATTTTTGAATAAACACTGACATTATTAAATAATGCCTTTTCTTCCTCATGGCCTTGTGAATTACACTGCTTATTTCCCATATTACTTATCCATATAATTTCATGTAAGAAAAGTGGAAGCATTTATCAATATCAACATAATTTCTTTTTTTTTCTTTTTTCTTTTTTTAAATTTTATTATAGTTTGCATCATTCATTTCCACAAGATTTTGAGTTACATATTTTCTCCCTGTCCCTCCTCCACCCACTGCCCCAAAACAGCCATCCCAGTATTTCCCCCCTCCCCCAGTCTATTATCTCCTATGTCACTTTTTGGTAGGGCAGGATGGATCTCCCAACTGCAGTGCCTGTGTATCTCAAGTTCCAGTTGGATGTAGTCAATAATAATAATAATAATAATTGCATATATATATACAGATAGATAGATAGATAGATAGATAGATAGATACACATTCATAACATTTGATTATAGAATTATTTGTACTTTGACTCATTTCAATCAAAGAATGACAGATGTAGTAACTTGATTTTAATTTTAGTGTGAAGTACACACTATTGTTCTAAGACTAAAAGGTCGTAGTCTTTTTCCAGTAGTTCCAAGTCATATCTTTCATATGTCTGACACATACTATTTTTACCTTTAATTCTTCTTCTTAATAAACTCCTGGATTTTATCTATTTATGCAAGCATTAGTATTCATAACTCTCTACCAAATTCTGTGTACATAAAATCTATATACTTTATGTCTTGACTAGGCACACTTGTGGCATTTTAGGTTAATTACTCTGAAAGACCAGGTTCAAGAAAACTTATTTTTAATGTCCAATGTGATAAATACTTAAATTAGTAAATATATGTCATATGAATAGAGCAAACTCTTTTAGGAACCATTATTCTTAGAAGCAATAGTCTTAGAGTAATCCTAAGAAACATTTTATATAAATGATTGATGGACTATTGTTTGTGCTTAAAGTTAAAGAACGTGCTGATTTTATCTTGTCTTGTAAAGATTTTTCTCACCCTTCTTTTATTTTATAGAAACACTTGTTTCTTCCTGATCAAAAATGAGTTTGTAGTAATGAGCTTTAAGGGGCACAGACTTATCTTGATCTCATTTCCCTTGGTTTATTATTCCTTAGTGATAGTATCTGATTAAGTTGCTTGGTTGATTAACCCAGATTTCCAAAGAAATCCCCAATTCCTGCTGTCTGGTAGAGGCTACATTTAAACTTTGTAGAACTTTGATTTAAAAGCAGTTTTAGAGGAAGAAAACATTCACTCATGAAAAGAAAGCTTAAGTTTCAAATTTATCAAACTACTTTCTTCCTATCTCCATCCTCCAGAAAAATAACAATTACTTTGTCTTTACCTATGTCATAATTTCTTTTATCAGTTTGATTTTTTTAGTTGAGTAGAGTCTATAATGACGCAAATGTTTAGCAACACAAGTGCATCTCCCTCATTTTAGAGATGAATTATTTGAGCACTAAAGAACTAAAGTGATTTGCTCCTTGCCCAGAGTCATAAAGACAGTAATTTGTGTTGACAGGATGAAAAATCAACTTTCTCACTCCAAATCTTTGTTTCCATTTGTAATGCCAAGCAAAGGCAACTTCTAAGGTTGAGATTACCAACATAGTAAACCCCATTTATTCAGCAAACATTCACAGAACAGAAAAAGTCAAAATACAGTGTAACTTGTTCCTTTAGCAAGTTCTCAGTTCAATCCAGGTACTACTCCACCCCTAGACAGTACATTCATTTAGTCAGTCAAAAGTCTCTTCTCAAATGGAGATTAGTCTCCAACCATAAACAAGTACATTCATTTGGTCAATCACTCAAAGGCTTCCCACCCCTGAATCTCAAAACGGGGAGGAGAACACAAAAGGCCATCCTCCCTTAAGTTAACAAGGTTAAACTCAGCATTGAATACCCAAAGAAAGGGTCTTTCTTTCATCTTCACTTGAGGCAAGCCCTCAGCAATCTCAGTTCCTGGAGAGACAAGGCTCAACAAAGCCATAGCCAGTCTCCTCATCAAGTCACTTTCTGCCTGTAGGACAGTCCCATAACCCCTAAAAACATCAGCAAGGCCCTCTTCCAGGATTTCTGTGCAGGCACCACAAGAAAATCCTCTTTCAGGGCTTCTGAACCAACAGCCAGGTTCCAGGACCTCTATAACAGCAGCACTGTCCTTCATCATCAGGTGAATCTGGCAAAACAACATCAAAACAGACAGACAAAATACCAAATCACAGCCATGCCTTCTCAGTCCTGGGCAGCTCCCACAGGCTCTCAGCTGTCTTTATCTCTGCAACTCATGCTCCACAATACTGGATACTGCTCTCCCAAAGTCCTTCTGGCCTTCTCTAGGCTTGGGCCTCTCTCCCAATTCACAGCTCCTCCCAGTTCAGCCCTCTCTCTTTGTGTCAACAAGTCCATCCTACAAGTGGGATTCACAAGCTCTGGGTTTTAACACTCAACCCAAAAACCAAGCCAATACAGGGGCATCTCCAAATTCCATTACCAATACACCATTGAACCACACTACCTCTGTTTCTGTATAAACTGAGGAAATATGCAATTTTTATTTACTCAAAAAAGTATTAACATTTTACTCCTCTATTAGTTTATTTTTCAGTACAAGAATACTAGAATTGTAGATTTGGGATGAACCTGTCCTTTGTAAGAATTCCTTTTGTAATATATCTTCCAGAAGATCATTAAGCTGCTTTTTAATACTCCTAAGGAACAGTGAGGTCATTATCTCCAGAAATGAATTATTTCAAAGGATCATAGATCAAGGTCTGGAGGTCTTGGAGATGATTTTGTTCAGTGACCCCTCCTTTTTTATAAAAGAATAAATGAGTCCTTGGAAACTTCAATGTCTTCTTCATCCTACTCACCTCCTCCACACCAATATGTAGTCATTAAATTCCCTTAAAAGCCCGTAGGCTCAGAAAGCCTGCAACTGTACTCAAATCTGGTGATTGGGAAAAATCCAGCAATGGATGGCAGTGGAGACCACAGTTTGGCTTTAACCAAGACTGAAGACCAGTTCACTTGGATTAGTCGACATTTAAGATAGTAGGTCATGTGATGCCAAGAGGTGCAGGAGGTGGACCTTACAGCAATGCCATGCCACCTGGAAATTACCAGGGAAATTTATACAAGCCAATAATAAAAGGACAAGCACAGTTTCCAAAGCTTATGGCAAATATGAGTCCACATAATTCATGGAGAGGTCCCACTCCCTTTTTCCATCAACCAAGATTTGACAGAGCTGCAGCTGAACCTCTCCTGCCTTGGAACCGTATGCTACAATCCCCAAATGCTTCATTTCAACAAAATCAATATCAGCTACTAGGAGGCCCAGGCAGTTATCCACCAAGATGTGATCATAGTGGAGGGAGACAGGGATATGGCCCTGGAAGGAATTACCCTTTGCCACCTCCCTCAGGAAGATACAACTGGAATTAAGCTTTTATAACGCTTTCTTAAATCCTTTCATCATTCTGCGATTTTATGCTGTTTGTGGAAAGGAAGCATCTTTATCAAATAGTAGTTTAAGAGCTATGATACTTGATGTATTTTACCATGTATATTTCTCACAGATCTGATTTTCAGTGTTTTATGTTGCTTTCCAATTGTGTAATGCATAATATAGTGGATTTCAATTTATTGCTTTACTTGTGAGAGATATTTGATGAATAGAAAAGTACTGTTTGTTTTAATCATAGTTAAGAATCAAACTGTATTACTGTGAATTTCAAAATAGTGAATACTAGCTCATCCAAAATACATACTGATTTTTAATTAATGCAAAAAAATTAGGTGAACACTTCACCTAATGAACACTTCAGATAGAATCTTCAACCAGCTAGAAAGCATATGTTTAAGACCAGCTACAGTTCAATATTCCTTTGAAGACACTTCATTATTGTATCTGTCTGAGAAATTCTGGACCACTTTAGTAAAAAAAAAAAATCAACTTAAAAAAAGCACATAGGCTCAGAAGACTCTGATAAAAAAAAATAAGTTTGTTTATCAGTTAATGGAGACAAATAGGTTTTATTTTTGAATTCACAGGAAATGCAAATACCCATAAGTGAACAACTTCCCACATCTGTATAGTCTTAATCACTTATAGTAGTTTCCTTTAAAGGACACTAGAAAGGTCAATTGGTGGTTGATAATTTCATTACATGCTTTACAGCTCTTCAGGCAATATTCTGGTCTTCCTTTTTTCATGTAACTCTTATGCCCAGATATTCTCACCAGATGTGATGATTCAGTACTTTCTATTGCTACCCTTTGTGGATTATTTAGATGTAGTTTTTCATTTATGGCATATGGTTCTAGATAGCAGTGTTATTAGGATGTGTTTGATATTCAAAAATATTCTCCTGACCTCCTTTTCTGAACCTTTCATTGGTTTTCTAGTGTGTATATCTCCATGCTGCATATGAATGATATTTCTTTTTCTTTAATGACAAAATTTTTAATAATTTGTTTTAGTTTTCAACAACAATTTCCACAATATTGAGTTCCATATTTTCTCCCCATTTCTCCCCTGCCCCCACCCCAAGATGTCAAGCACATTGATTACCCCTTTCCCTTGTCTGACCTCTCTTATAATCCCCCATTCCCCTTTTCCCCTTCCCCCTTACTTTTCTGTAGGACAAGTCAGATTTCTATACCCCTTTGCCTGTTTATCATATTTCCCAGTTGCATGTAATCACAATTTTTCAGCATTTGCTTTTAAAACTTTAAGTTTCAGATTCTTTTTCTTCTTTTCTCCTTGCCCACCCCCATTAGGAACACAAGCAATTCAATATAGGCTATACATGTGTAGTTTTGCAAAACATTTCCATAGTACTTATATTGTGAAAGACTAATTATATTTCCCTTTATCCTATCCTGTCCCCATTCATTCAATTTTCTCCTTTGGCCCTGTCCTTTATCAAAACTGACTACCCCCTTCTCCAATCAGCCCTCCTTGCTATCATCCACCCATCCCCTTCCCCCCTACTTTCCTATAGGGTAAGATATCCAATTGAGTGTGTATGTTAGTCTCTCAAGCCAAGTCCAATAAGAATAAGGTTGATTTATCTCATCTCACTTCCCTGCTCTTCCCCTCCTTTGTAACAACTTTCCATTGCCTCTTTTATGTGAGATAATTTACCTTATTCTGTCTCTCCCTTTCTCCTTCTCCCAATATATTCCTCTCTTATCTCTTAATTGTATTTTTTTAGATATCATCCCTTCATATTCAACTCACCTTATGCCCTCTGTTTAGGTATACATATACACACATATACATACATATATACATGAACATACACACATACATGCATATATATGCATGCAGATTTGTGTTTATGTGTGTATGTGTGTATGTATGTATGTATGTATGTATGTATGTATTCCCTTCAACTATCCTAATACTGAGAAAACTCTCATTAGTTACAAATGTCTTCTTTCCATGTAGGAATTTAAACAGTTCAACTTTAATAAGTTCCTTATGATTTCTCTTTCCTGTTTACCTTTTCATGTCTTTCTTGATTCTTGCATTTGAAAGTCAAATTTTCTGTTCAGCTCTGGTCTTTCCATCAAGAATGCTTGAAAGTCCTCTATTTCATTGAATATTCATATTTTCTCCTGAAGTATTATATTCAGTTTTGCTGGGTAGATGATTCTTGCTTTTAATCCTAACTCTTTTTACCTCTGGAATATCACATTCCAAGCCCTTAGATCCCTTGAAGTAGAAGCTGCTAGATCTTGTGTTTTCCTGATTGTGTTTCCACGATACTCAAATTGTTTCTTCCAGACTGCTTGTAATATTTTGTCGTTGACCTGAGAACTCTGGAATTTGGCTATAACATTCCTAGGAGTTTTCTTTTAGGGATCTTTTTCAAGAGGTGATTGGTGAATTCTTTCAAGTTCTATTTTGCCCTCTGGTTCTAAATTATCAGGGCAATTTTCCTTGAGAATTTCTTGAAGGATGCTTTCTAAGTTCTTTTTTTTGATCATGGCTTTCGGGTAGTCCAACAATTTTTAAATTGTCTCTCCTGGATCTATTTTCCTGGTCAGTGGTTTTTTCAAAGAGATATTTCACATTGTCTCCTGTTTTTCATTTGTTTGGATCTGTTTAATAGTATCTTGATTTTTCATAAAGTCTATGGCTATATGGGAGCTGTGGAACCTTGTTGCTTCTATGCCACCATCATGGCTCCATGAAATTATTTATTCAACAAACCAGTACCTATTCAGGGTTTTTTTTTTAATATTTTAAAAACATCAATGAATAATATCTCACCTAAATTTACTTCAGAGAAATTGATTTTTAAATGAAAGTTTGCATAATATAATGATACTTTTGAAGATCTTGAAAATAAATTAATACAGATATAAGTATATCTGGATTCAATATTTTAAAAGACTTTAAAGGTAGAATGGATACCAGTTCAGTTTCGATACAAGTATAATGCAGGTTTAATAATAATAATGATAATAATAGCTCAGTGCATTAAGCTTTGTAACTTGTTTTATAGAAGTGATCTTATGTAAATCTGAATTTGAAATATACTGTGAATACATGACCCCTTCAAGAATAATATCTCTTTTTATTGATCCTTCCTATGTCCCAAGAAGTCTTTTGTGAACAATACTTCCTTTCCACTTCTAATCAAAATGTCTGGTACACAGTAGTTGCTTAATAAATACTAATTGATTGATGGATTCCATACATAGTAAATATAACATGTATTTCCTCTCTGTAGAAATTGTCTTATGAAGGAAGGAAAGAAAGAAAAGGAGCAGGACAAAGGAAGGAAGGAAGCAGGCTAAAACAATGAAAACAAAAACATAACACTTCTTTTAGTATTACTTAATATCAGCTATCAATTCTTTGGACATCCTCTTAGATATGTATGGTATTATAGCTGGACATTCAGTCAGGATTCATTTTAGATTTTTTTAAAATTTAGCATAAACAGCCTTTGTATGTTACCATCATATGATGAAGATAAATAAAAAGAACTATAATCAATGTAATAAATTTAATGTAATAAATTTAACCTAGAATTTATTTAATGCCACAGACATATACAGTTTCTATCATATTGGTATATGATAAATAAGTTTTTATTGTAGAACACAAGTAAAATTAATGTTATTTTTTTCAGTAATAAGATATAAATTCCTCTTTTTATCATTTAAAGTCTAAATTACTTGGCGCCAAGTCATCATTCCAGTTTCATTAGACATTACCTCTGTGATCCAATCAAATTATCATTCCTACTCAACATACAGAAATATGATTTTACAAAATATTAGCCCACAGTGATGTTGGGAGAAATACAATAGATGGAGACTTATGCTATTCCTTATTCGGATATTCAGTCACAAAGTAAACAAAAAGAAAAAAGTCACACGACGCCTGTATACATTCTGAAGTGGGCAGCTATCTGATGCAATGGATGGAACACCAGCCCTGGAATCAGAAGGCTGTGAGTTCAAATGTGGCTTCCGACACTTACTAGCAGTGTGACCCTGGACAAGTCACAACCCTATTTGCTCATTTCCTCACCTGTAAAATGAGCTAGAGGAAGAAATGGAAAACTACTCCAGTATTTTTGCCAAAAGTCAAATAAATAAATGGACTCATAAAGAGTTAAACTCAACTGAAACAAGAATTCTAAAGTAGAGATCAGGGGCCTCTATTATGTGTTTTTAGGAGAAAGCTCACCAACCCTTGCAATGACACAGAGGCAGGAGTTAGAATGCCTGATACAAGGAACAGGTAATAGGTCCCTTGGATGGAATATAAAGTGCACGAATGGAAACAATGTGCAGTACACCTAGAAATCTTAGCTAGAGTACTCTTCATTCTCCTACCTTCAGGTTTCTTACATTTAAGGAAATTGATGGGGGACAGTATTTATGGAATGGATTAGCCAAAGTGGCTAGCCTTTCCATTATGTTATTTTATAAGCAATGGGCCAGACTCAGGTATAACTCTGTGACACAAAAGAAAGGCATAAGCTTGAGGGATTTTTTTAAATTTTTATTTTGTTTAAGGGATCTTTTTTTTTTTAATATCCTGCCCTTGTACATGCAAAAAAATAACCAACCAAACGAACAAAAACTTTTATGTACCTTTAGTTGTAACATGTACATATTCGGATTTTAACTGCGATCTGGTAAAATATGAAAACATCCTGCATTGGAGTACATTTAAAAAGATACCTGAAAGGAAGTTACTGAATGTGAATTGAGAGAGTCACTGATATAATATTCTATTGAGCTTTTACCAAAAGACTTTAATCTTTTCATGTGTCTGACATCTAGTTTACTATCCATGACACTGTCACCTAGCAGGCCTTTGTTTTGGCTCCTTACCTTTTGTGAATTGCCACTACTCAGCATCTATGTTTGACAATTTAATCAAAAAGTTATTAACAAGGGGCCTTGGCAACTTGTTTTGCTAAAGCTACCCCCCATGACAGCCACCTTTTGCATTCTTCAATGTGAATCCATTAATTTATGCACTCATCTACCCATCTACCCACCTGTTTGTCCATCTATCCATCTACCCATTTACCCATCCAAATAATTGCAGATTAATCTTTTGCTGTGTTCATAGAAGTGTGTCAAGTCTGGGAGGGATGGAAGGTAAAAAAGAATTATTGGCATGTTTGCTGTACTCCAGAAACTCATAATTTGGTTGAGGAGACAAATTATAATCTTATTAAAATTTAACCAACACAAGGACATACATAAGATGACCTAGTCATGGAATCAAATCTTAAAGATACATTAGAATGGCCCTCAAGGGAGAGAACCTATTCCAGCATTCTGCCTTCATAGAGGTTAACTAAGATTAGGTATTATTATCTCTGTTTTATAAATGAAGCAATAGAGGCCCAACGATGTTAGAGAGGATTAATTTCCAAATATAGGATATAATCACTATTGGTTGAGAGTGTGCAAGACATTGAGGTTTATTTATATTGGGAATCCATAGACTGAACTTTGAATGATGTATAGAAATAAGATGTTTAGAAAAAAATATATAAAATTCTATGTGAATTTTTTTTTTACTTTAGTAAGTAAGGATTACTGAGTTGTATGTGCTTAGGTTCTAAATACTACTGAGGTATCATTTATTAATTTTATATTTCACTGTAAATATTTATTAAATGGTAAATATCATGTCCAAATTAAAAGAAAAAAATACCATTCATTATTTTGGCTAAAATTTCTTTCCTGCCCCCCAAAATCCTTTAGGAACACAATTGTGTCCACTAAGATTAACATGCTGATCTCCAAGCTTCTGAAGGTATTGTTCACAGTATATGCCATGGACCTCAGGGGATATAAAGTATTTGTTATAAGTTGGACATTTTGTCACTTATATATTGAGACAAAGATCATAGGATCAAGCCCCTATCATATGGGCAATTAACCTCTCTATGTCTTAATTCCCTTAATTAAAAAATGAGAGAGCTAGACCTGGTGGCTCTATGATTCCTCCCATTAATAGTTCTATGATGTCACATTATGAATTTTCACCTGGATTGTCACAAAAGCTTCTTAACTGGTTTCTCACCTTCTTGTCTCTACTTTATCCAATCAACATCCACACACAGCTACCAAAGTGATTTTTTCTCCCAAAATACAATGTGGCCATATTCAAGAAACTTGAGTGTCATGCTATTGCCTTATTATCAAATTACAAATTCCTTTTTTTGGCATTTAACTTTATAATCCAGTCCCAGCATAGCTTTCTCGATTTATTACACATAACTCCCATTCATACATTCTACAGTCTCACCAAACTTACCTATTTGCTTTTCTCACATACAACATTTCAAATCCCTCGTTTGTGCTTTTGTACAAGCTATCTCAGTTGCTTGGAATTCAGCTGCTAAACTATCCTCCATAGGTCCTTGAAGATCAACTTAAGTGCTATCTCTACATGAGACTTTCCTAGGCTTCAGCTGCTAGTCTTCCTACACACACACACACACACACACACACACACACACAATATACAATAGTATGCATACGCACCATAGGGAATTAGGTGACACAGGAGATAGAGTGCCAGTCATGGAGCCAAGAGCTAGACTCATTTTCCTGAGTTCAACTCTGACTTCAGACACTTATTAATTGTGTGACCTTGGGCAAGTCACTCAACCCTTTTTACTTCTGTTTCCTCATTTGCAAAATGAGCTAGAGAAGGAAATGGCAAACCACTTCAATGACTTTGCCAAGAAAACCCCAAATGAAGTCACTAAGAGTCAGAAACAACTGAAAAATAATCAAACTGAATATATGTTAAATATATATATGTATACATATATACACACAATACTACATATATATGTAGCTTGTATATGCATATGCACATTTTCTATTATCTATATAGCAGTTTCTATCCCTTATAGAATGCAAGTTCCTCTAGAGTAAGGAACTTCATTTTCGTCTCTGTATCACTATGTCTTTTATACTTTGCAACCACTTGGCAAATACTTTTTGACTGATTTCTTGATTGTAATTTTTTAAACCTGAAATAGATTGTAGAATTCTTGAGCTGCAGCCCTTGATGGGACTTAGATTTTTAAAAAATACAATGGTGAACTCAACAAAATTTTAAATATGGGAAGAAAAAGGATTTTTATCAAGTATAGAGGATCATAGGCTGCTAGAGATCATATATTAACCTGTTTTCATTTTACAGAAGAAGAACCTAAAGCTCAGAAAGATATAATAATTTGAACAAGGTTATACCAAGTAATGAGTGTCAGATGCAAGTTTTGAACCCTTAGTTTATGATTCCAAATCCTGAGTTCTTTTTATTACACCACATTGGCAATTATTAGTAGTATTTTCATAGTCATCAATCAGCAAAAAAAAAGTTATTTCTGTATCCCTCAGTTACTTACATCCAAAAAAAAAGTATCCATAAGGTGATTATGTTTGGTAGAAACAGGTATGCAGATAGCACTTCCTTTTCCAGAATTATAATTTTAATGAAATTCAAAATTAGTACAGGCTGATATGTCAAAAATCAATAATTAATGAGAATGACTTCAGTTGTTCAGTCATATTTCTTGAGACACATGTATGTCAGACAGAAATAATTTTTAAAGAACAGGTATTATTACATAAGAAGAATTTAAAGCCATGCTTAACTTTTTTTTTAAACCAAAAAAGTTTTCCCTTCTTTGGAGATAATAAAATTATTATTTTCCCAAATAACTTTTAGATATTATGTATTTCTTGTGATTACCTTTCAAATATTTTTATTCATTTTGAGAATTTTTAAAAGAACACTTGAGATGTAAGATTCATTCATCTCTGCAGGCTTAACTTCCTTGAGGATATTTGAAACTCCATTGTAATCTATGAATTGTTGTCTGAGAAAACTGATGGGAATAGCACTTGACTTTGAATTCACAGACCTGGGTTCAGATGGCCGTACTGCACTTATTAGTTGTAGGAACTTGAGCCAAATGTATGGTGGCATATTCACATGAGCCCCACACTTTTGCATTTCATTTTGGGTGATCCTGGAATTTAATTCTTAGTATTCAGTTGTTTTTTTTTCTTATGAAGTGCAGCATAGAGCATTTTTTAAAATTATTCTAGTAGTTGTAAAGCTAATAGGGTTTAATCTGAGAGTGGAATTCTCTCTTCTTAGAGGATAACCTTTGCTCTGGTATATATTGTTTCCATATTAGCTAGTTTTACACCATCTATAATAAGGATTTCCAGTAGAAAAGCAATTAAGCATCATTTGTTTTTAGCTAAAGATGGCCTTTTATGAAGTTTACTAAATAAAATTTAGGGTTTTCCACAAATTTTTATTGGCTTTTCATTTTCAATGAGGACAAGTATGCAAAGAACTGAATAGTGGGCATCCTTCTGTGTTGTAAACTTTAAAGGTCATTTACATTTTATTGACAAATAAGTCTTTTCCTTCCAAGACTAATGCCAAGTGTTCCTCCTTTTAATGTGTTGTAAAATTATAGCCTGTACACAAACATTCATTTTTCTTATATTGCATTGTAGGAAATTTATTTTCAAAGGCTGCATGGTAATTAAATGAATCATTTTGACTATTTGGAGTTCCTTCTAGAACTGAAAATTAAGTATGTATATATTTTTAAAGTTTGTCTTTGCATATTTTATAAAGGTTTTATAGATTTTTCTTATTTGAAGGGACCTTTTAAGATCATCTAGTCTGACATTCTCATTTTACGGAATAGTAAAGTGAAGTTCAGAGGTGTCATATGACTTGCTGAAGGTCACCAGCTCAATAGTATGTACCAGCCACTCAATAAGCATTCACACAATTCCACAAACTTAAAGGAACAAAAGTGTATATTTATATGTTACAGGAATAACAGAGATAACAGCTGACAGAGATAACAATAGCACTTATTGCAAATAACATCTACCCATGAACAACTTCCTTTCTTTTCTTTGTTTTGGAAGGGGGAAGACAAGGCAATTGGGGTTAAGTGACTTTCCCAAGGTGACACAACTAGATAGTGTTGATAGTCTGAGGCCAGATCTCAGGTCCTCCTGACTGTAGCACTGGCACTCTATTCACTGCACTACTTAGCTGCCCCCCATTAACAACTTCTACAAATAAACTGGTATATACTCAGCCTCTTATAATCATGCATCAGATAAGATTCTCTCAAATGTGGTACACAAGTGTAGAGGCAACCAAAATTGTTGCTAAAATTTATTTTGTGAAGGGCCTTACCCAACAAAACAACCAAATAAGCATTTATTAAGCAAGTGGTAGAGTGATGACCATGGAAACAGGAGCAGCTGAATTGAAGTACTGCTTCTGACAAATACTACCTATGTGCCTGGGTATATAAGATCAACTGACAAGTGTCTCAGGCAATTCTCAATCAAAGGTGCAAAAAATTATCATTCTACTTTGGTGGTAGAAAATTCCACATCAGTGAGTTCTCTCTCCAGAATAAATTGGAGATCTGTCCAAAAATAAATGAACTTGAAACATAGTTGAGCATCTAAGCACTTCATTCAGGACCTTTGTTTTACACTTATGTTATAATTCTTCCAATACGGTTAGTTATGATGATAGAAATTCATATTTTCATGTATTTACAAAGTGTCCTTTTCACGATAACTTTGTAAAGTAGGTAATCCACATGATACTGTTTTCACTTGGCAGTTAAGGAAACTGGTATTCAGACTGATTAAGCAACTTCTCCAGGATCTCTCAACTAGGCAGTGTCAAAGTTGTGAATCAAATCAAGGACTCTGCCTAAGTTTAATGTTCTTAAAGTATACCTCCGTACCTTGTTGGTTTCCAAATCTATATCAGCTTAGACATGTCAGAAAGGACAATTGCTATAGGAAGCAAGGACACTGAAAATAAGGAAAAAGACCAATGAATTAAGATTCAGATGACAGGTCCTAGTATTAAATTTGTTACTAATTATTTATGTGACCATTTTCCCTCCCTGGGCCTGTATATATCTAGACATATGTATATCTCTATCTATCTCTATGTCAATATCGATAGATGTATCTATATCTATACTCACACAGATACACATGCATATGTTATATATCTAGATTGTGTATGTGTACATACATATAGATACATACATATATATACTTATACATCTAGATACATGTATATACATAGTGTATACATGTGTATACACATGCTTATGTTACAAAGACATGTGCATGTATATACAGTGTATATGTGTGTATAGTTTTGAAACATAAAGAAAATTTGCTTTAGTTAATATACTTTAAGAAAAGGTGTTGTAGCCAATAGACTCTGTTGAACAATGAAACAAGTACCTATTACAATTTAGAAAGAATTCCACCAAGAATTTTTAAAATTAATCTGAAAGGGAAGGAAAATTTATTTATTTGGAGAGGAAATGTATCTTCTCCCATTAAAGCTCTGTGTGTGCATGTGTGCGTGTGTGTGTGTGTGTGTGTGTGTGCATGTGTTTATAGAAATATGTGTGAGATGTCTATATATAACTCCAAATCCAAATATTTACTCAAATATTTTCTTTCATGTTGAATTGAGCAAGCCCACAATATATTGTTTGAATTCTTTGGCAGACTGACAAATAAACAACATTATTCATCACTCTTTCTTATCAATTTTGGCTTATTTTTTGTTGATTTTAATGTGTTAAGGTTTTTTTTTTTAGTCACTTGTTAAAAAATTGCTAGACTTCAATGGATTCTGGAGGGGGAAAAATAACTGAATGAAAGTATGTGGGCAGCCACAGTTCCCATTCCTTTTATTTAGGATACAAAAACTTCCTTCTAGCATCAAGTCAAATTCAAAGAGCATATTGAGTGAATTAAGCAAGTGATTGAACAAATAACTGAACTAAAGTTTCCAATTTTCAAGATTTTAAAATTAATGGATACTCTAAGAGTTCAAAACCTTTTTCTGTCCTTTTTTTGAATATCCTACCAAGATGAAAGAAAAAAAAATTATTAATACTGAAAATTGAAATGAAATTTGGAAAAAATGAAAAATATAAAGAAACATTCTTTAATTATATTTGACAAATGTAGAATACTAAAAAAAATACCATCGTCTTGATAAATAATGATATGTAAGAAGTCTAGGATGAGAGAACCTCAGTGCTGGAAAGACTGGTGGCCATGCAGTCTAACTCATACCTGAATAAAAACCCATTCTACCGTATTCTTATCAAGTAATTAGCCAAATGATGTTTACTTGAAATCATTTAAAGAAAAAAAAAAACACGTTGCCTGACTGTCTCTGATGCCTGCCATGCTCTCCCTTTCTCATCTCTACTTTCTTATTTCCTTCATATTCCAGCTAAAATCCCACCTTCTACAGGAAGTCTTTCCTAATTCCCCTTAATTCTAGTACCTTCCCTATGCTAACTTTTTTTCCCCAATTAGTCATTCAGTCATTTTAATCATATTTGACTCTTTGGGATCCTATTTGGGGTTTTCTTGGCAAAGATACTGCAGTGGTTTACCATTGCCTTCTCCAGCTCATTTTACATGTGAAGAAGCTGAGGCAGAGTTAAATGACTTGCTCAGGATCACATAGCTGATAAATGTCTGAGGCCAGATTTGAACTCAGGGAGATGAGTCTTCCTGACTCCAACATGATACTCTATCTACTATACCACTTAGCTGCCTGATTTAATTTGAGAGCTTAATGTATATTTAACTTAATTTAATGTATAGCTTGTTTGTACATAGTTGCTTGTACCTTATTTCTCCCAATAGACTGTGAACTCCTTGAGAGCAAGAGCTTTCTTTTATTTTGTATTCCATATGTACATTGTTGACATATTAAGTTCTAAAGAACTATTTCTTTCACCTCTGTTCTTTTTGATATACCTTCAGATATTGAAAGATAACTGTCATTCCCTCTCAAAGTCTTCTTTTGTTCATGCTAAATGTTCCCACTTCATTTTATTCATTCTTATGTTGCATGTACTTGGAGTCTTGAACATTTTTGATTGACAGCTTTAATATTCAACAATCTATGAATGCTTTTCCTAAATTGTAGTGCCCAGAATAAGCACAATACTACAGGGCCATATGAAGTTGTACTATTATCTCTCTCCTAGGTGGTGCAGTGAACAGAGCACTAGTCATGGAGTCAGAAAGATCTGAATTCATTTCTGGCCTCAGACCCTATCTGTTTTACTGTGTGAAGTCACTCTTCCCTCTGTCAGCTTCAGTTTCCCCATTTGTAAAATGGAGATATCATAACACCAACCTCCTAGAATTGCTGTGAGGATAAAGTGAGTTAAAATCTGTTAAGTTCTTTGTCAACTGGAGAGTGCTCACAAATAATGTTATTAATATTACCCAGTATCCTTTAGATTTTTTTTGGATGCCGTATTCCACAGTTGATTCATATTGAGTATTTATTATGACATGATCTACTTAAATTTATACTAAATCCTGTGTGTGTGTGTGTGTGTGTGTGTGTGTGTGTGTGTGTGGTGTGTAAGAACAAATACTGCTTTTTTTCAAGATGTGGGGAACCACAATCTAACAGGTAGAATTAACTGTGTAGATTTTCTGCCTAAACACCCCCATTCTAAATCCACTCTGTGTAAATCATGTTCATATTAAAACTCACACAATCCCATAATTTCATCATATACCATTAAATGTTCTTTCACAGCAAGTGTACTGCCGGACTTTCCAGCAGTATCATTGTTTTTTGAACCACAGCCATCTGGGTCTGGGTGGGTCATCCTTCTAAGCTTCAAGCCATTTATTACTTGCTAATAAATAAAGTTTCCTGACACAATTTGAGAACAATGGCATTATTTTACCAGTGCCCTTATGGACAATTACACTTCTTACTTCATCCGCTTCTAGCGCCTTACTCCATTGATGTGAGAGTATCATTCTTTCTGTACAGAATCTGCTTACACTTACTTGTCTTATTGATCTTCCTCAGCAACTTTAAGTGGGGACTGATCTATGTAAAGTGAATGGAAATGCTTATCACTCCCTCCATTATGGTTACTTGCAGTCCACTAAATCTCTCAAATGTTTTTCCCCTAACTGAATTGTTGTCTACTTATGTCTCCTTCATCCTACATTTTGCAAGCATTTTTAAACTAAAATATATGTGCTATATTTATCGTTATCAAATTTCATCTTATTATATTTAGCCCAATATTATAACTTATTCAGATACTTCAGGTCTTGAGGTTGTAGTTCATTGTGTTACCTACCCTCTCAAACTGTTATATAATAGTCATGTAGAGGGGCATGGCATCTATGTCTTTTTTTCATTTTATTGATAACAATTTTAAATGGTCCAAGCTAAGCTCAGATCTTTGGGACACTTAATCAGCAAACACTGTTTAACTTCCTACTATATTCCAGACACTGTATGAGGATACAAATATATAGAAATAAATAATCCTTATTCTCAAGGAGGTTATTTCTTATATGAAAACAACATATATAAAAATCTACAAAATAAGAGTAAAAAATAATTACAAATGAAAATTAAAGTGTAGAGGTACTAGCAAAATGACATTGGACCATTAACAAATACTCCTTAAGTCTAGACATTCTACTTAGTTTCAAACTACCTAATTTTGTTATGATCTGGCTAATATCTCTTGGTGTTTTCCTTGAGAATACCATGAAAATCTTTGTTAAAGGTTTTGATAAAAGAATAGCATGAAGGGGCGGAGCCAAGATGGCGGCGTAGCAGCAGCAACATATCGCAGCTCTCACATAGCCACCCCAAAATACCCATAAAATAAGACTCTAAAAAAATCCTGGAACTCCAAAACACACACAAAGATACTTCCACTAAAGTCAGCTCGGCTACGAGGAACCATATCAGCACTGCAAACCGAAACCAGCCTGCCCTGAAGCCGCGGCTGTGCCCCGGGGTGGCTGGACCGGATGAGCTGAGGAGCCTCTCAGGTGAGCGGATTAGCAGCAGCTGCGAGTGGGAATTGTGAAAGGGGGAGATAAGCAGTCTGGCCCGAAGGCCTCCAGAGCAGAAAAGTGAAAGGCAGAGGTTTTGCACCCGCCTCGGCGTTGCAGCTTCCTGCCCTGGCCTGCAGGCAGCAGGGGGACTTAACGATTGATCTCAGGCCAGGGCTCTCCCGTTCAGCAGCCTGGATCCGGATCGCCATCTTGGGCCTCGGTCTTAGAGTCCTCTCTATCCAGTCAGCTGGAAGTACATAGGAGGAGTTCCCAGCCTCTCACTAAGAGCTATGGCAGCCGGGAGGACCCCAGCGATTTGGGACAGAGCTTTCCCTTCTGGAAGCAGAGCCCCACAGAGATTTAAAAAAAAAAATCACAGTCTGAAGAACCATGAGTAAGAATAAGCATAAGAAGCAAAGTAAGAACAGCTCCCAAACCCTTGATTCCTTCTTTGGGGAAAAGAAAGATCATGGGAGAGAGAGGGAGGAGGA
>JAQQSU010005199.1:0-13866 GCA_028627135.1 Pseudochirops cupreus | reverse complement strand
CTATATCACAAAGAGATTTTTTTAAAAGGAAAAGGACCTATATGTATAAAAATATTCATAATAGCTCTTTGTGGGTTGATCAAGAATTGGAAATTGAGGGAATATCCATCAATTGGGGAATAGTTTAACAAATTGTGGTATATGATTGTGATGCTATACCATTGCTCTATAAGAGATGATGGGTGGGATGCTCAGAAAAAGACTTACATAAATTGATGCAAAGTGAAGTGAACAGAACCAGGGGAACATTGTATACACTATCAGTGATATTGTATTATTATCAATTGCAAATGACTTAACTATTCTCAACAATAAGTGATCTAAGACAGTTCTGAAGGATTTATGATAAAAAAAAATGCTATCCCTTTTCAGAGAAAAGTAATTGACAAAACCGGAATGCAGATTGAAGTCTAAGGTGTTTTTTTTTTTAATTTTCTTTTTTCATTCTTTGTTTTCTTGCAAAAAGAAATGACCAGTATGGAAATGTGTGTGTGTGTGTGTGTGTGTGTGTGTGTGTGTGTGTGTATTTCACCTAACTACAGATATATACTCTATATCAAATTGTTTACTTTCTTAATGAGGGAGGGAAGTAGAGGTAAAAAGGGAGACTTGAAACTCAAGCTTGCAACTCAAAATTTAAAAAATGAATCTTAAAAAGTGTTTTACATGTAATCTGGAAAATAAAACTATGTTGTATATAAAAACACACATATACACATATACATACATACAAATGCATGCATGTATTTTAAAAAGCAGTAAAAACAATTGGAAACTGAGAAACATCAGGGTTTATTTTCTTTCATGTCCTTTCAATGAATACTGCAATGCAGTTTTTCTCTTCAAGATGAGTTGGCAAGAGAAATGTGCCAAAAATTTGGATTACAACTTATAACTGCCAACAAGTCTCTTTGGAGGAAGGTAGAGACTTAAAAACTGACCTTATATACCAAAAAAAGTTCTGATTTTTCTCTAGATGGCATAATTACTTATGGCCAGCAGTAAATGCTACTTTGTTTTTTATTTATTCATAGTATCTTTATTGTGTCATTTTGAATTATATTAAGCTTCTTAAAAAAAGAAAACTAAATTTTATTCTTTAAAAATAGATATGAATATAGAAAATGTGGCCCTCATTTCAATTTTTTTAGGTATAAACCACGATTTAAGAACACTTTTGGTGAGAGTTACATTCAAGTGCTACCCCATCTCCAAACTCCACCTTCCACTATACTGTAAAAGTACCTTTGTGTCCCTTTTATGTGAGATAATTTATACCATTCTACTTCTCCATGCCCTTTCTCTCAATGCATTTTCTTTCTCATCTTGTAATTTTAATTTTTTTTTTTATATCATCCCATCATAATCAACTCACAATCTCTATCTATATGTATAGCCCTTCTAGCTGCCCTAACCATGATCACATTCTTAGGAGTTACAAGTCTCATCTTCACCTGCAGGAATGTAAACAGCTGATACTTACAATGGAGATAGAGTTCCTTTCTTTCCACATAATGGTCATAAGGAGATAAATTCTGTCTATGATTGATAAAATATATAACGATTTAATTTTTTAAAGTTACATTAGTCTTGTTTCTCAGCGTTAAATGTGCTTGGTTTTCCCTGGTTCCATTACTTGTAGTTTACTTATATGTATATTTTAAAAAGGTAATTATAAAGGTCCAGGATAACTCCTTGTTCTGATCTTTTTTTAGTTTTTGGATATTAAAATTTTAGTATGACACCAAGATCAGGGCCTCAACCCTTCTCCAAAAATAGAAAATTATCATGATGATGATGACATTTGTCTTATTCACCGTGAGCTCTTTCTTCTCCCCACTTCTACATTTCAAAATCCTTTGATGTCAATCTCATTCCTTGTCAGTTCTAATCACTGATGATATGTTCTTTTTCCTGGCAAAGGTACACTAGCCCTTCAGTCACTGCCTCCCCCTTTATAATAATCATGATCTCCACTTATGTTCTTTTTTTTCCTTTTATGTCTAACAACACATACAAGTCTCTCTCCATCATTCAAAAACCTTCATTAGATCCTACTCTGCTCTACTTATCCTCCTTCTTTTTCTTGTTTTGTAACAAAACTTACAGAAAAAGCTGCCTCAATTTCCCCTCTTCTCATTTGTTTTTTAAAGTTTTTGCAACCTGGGTTCCTATTTCAACATCGCTCAACAGAAACTTCTTCCTCTAAAGTTACAATTAGTTCTCAAATGCTAAAATTGATGGTCTTTAATCAATCCTTATCCTTCTTGATATCTCAGCAGCGTTTGATATTCTTGAATACCCTGGCCAGCAGGATGCCATTTTCTCTGGGTTCTTATAAAGTTTTTTTTTTCTTGTCTTTCTTGAACCTGTTCTTGGACGTTCAGTCTCCTTTGCTGAATCATCTTCCATGTCCTACATTCTAACAGCGGATGTACTCCAAAACTCTATTCTAGGTTCTCTTCTTTTTTTCCTCTATGCTTTCTCACTTGATGACTTCATCAACTCCTGCCAAAGGTTTAACAATCATCTCTACAAAATGATGATTAGAGATCTATACATCCAGCCTATGTTACTCTCTCGAGATGAAGTTCTGAATCACAAACTGCTTATTGGAAATTTTAAATTGGATGGACATTCCATCTCAAGTTCAACCTGTCTAAAGCACAACTCATTGTCCTTTCCTGAAAATATACCTTTACTTTGAACTTTCCTACTTCTTTCTAACACACTACTATCCTTTCCAGGTTATAGGTTTGCAACCTCATTGATATCTTCATTATTCCTCACTTAACTTACATATTCATTCAATTGCCAAATCCTATAATTTCAGTCTTCTAAATATTAGTCACACCTATCCCCTTGTCACTGTTCACATAACTTCTCCTTAGGTCAGGCCATATTTTCCTCTAATTTGATTGTTGCAAAAACTTCCTAATTTGTCCCCCTGACTAAAATCTATCTCCACAGTAATATTTCTTTTGCATAGCAAACAAAGTTATTTACTTTAAGCACAGGTCTGAACATATCAGTACTCTGTTTAACGTTCCAACATTTAATACAATTGCTATATCTTTCTGTTTCCATGTTAGCCATAATACCTCTTCTAAACTCAAGTGGCTCCTTATTGCTTCTAGGAAAAAAATATAAATTCTTCTGTTTGACTTTTAGAAACCCTTTGCAACCTGGCCCCAACCTACCTTTCTAATTTTATTATAAATTGTTCCCCTTCTTGCATTCTAAAAGTCCTGCCAAACTGGCCCCCCTTTTTTTTTCAAAACAGTTCTTAACATACAGTCATCTCTTCACTTTGGTTGTCCTCAGTGCATGTAATTAGTTCTCTATTCCCTTTCTTCTTAGAATCTCTTACTTCTTTCATGGCTTACCCAAAGCTTCAACCTCTACATGAAGAATTTCCTGATTTCCCTCTTTCCTTTCTAGCTTCTAATATCTTCTGTCCCAATCCTAACTTTTTTTCTATTTTTAAATTATTTTCTGCATACTCAAATATGCACATATTGTTTTCCCTAATAGAATGTAAGCTTCTTAAATTCAGGAAATGTTGTATTTTTGTCTTTGTATCCCAAGTACTTAGCAAAATGTCGGTACATAGTAGGTGCTGAGTAAATACTTATCAATTTATAAATTATGAAATGGATGGATTGTGCTGAGATCTCAAAGGTCATAAGTTAATAATTCTAGAGTAAAAAGGAATTTCAGATCTTGCACCTTCTTTTTACAGATGAAGAAACTGAGGCCAAGGAGAGTTCAAAGACTTATTTTGAGTTACATATGTAGTAAGTGTTGGGGTAATATTTGAATACAGGTGCTAAGCCAAGGGTTTTTCATTGTATCTTAATGCCTTCTCTCTAGCTGTAACATTACATGCTTTTCTATTTAATAAAAAAGAGGTCTGACAAATCTCTGCATTGTTGTTGGTTATGGACATACATCATGGAGGCAGACTGGTAAACAGAGAGCTCACTAGATATGGGATCAGATAATGTGCATTTGATATGCAGTTCTGCTGCTTACAGTATGTGTGTCCCTAGGCAAGTCAATATTCTTTTATCCTATGTTTCCCCAAAATTTCCTACAAAATGAAGCATTTGAACTAGATAAACTCTTCTGTTCCTTCTAACTCTAAATCTAAACCAGAGACAGATTTTTTAAAAAATATATTTAAACTATATTAAAATTCTGGAAGAGTTTATACCAAAGGCAAGAAAAGCATCACCCTATGTACTCAAGAATTTCAGGCTAAGTGGTAGGTCAGTAAGTAGTTATTAAGTAGTTATTATAAGTGTTTTTTATATTACATATAATATGTATATATTATATATAATAACTATTACAATAGTTATTATAACTTATATATAAGTAGTTATTAAGTGCTTACTATATTCCAGACACTTAGGGAAAAATACAGTTTCTCCTCTCAAAGAGCTTACATTTTAATGGGAGAGACTATGTAAAAACAACTTTGTACATAGAGGATGGATATATTCCTGTGAAACCATAATTTTTCAGGTATTTATTTCATAAGAGAAATGGACTAGTAGGACTATCCCTTCATATCTCATGGAGGTATAGACCTGGAAATTTTCTACCTAGTGTAGGGCAACAAATGCCTCTTATCCCAGAAGCACTTGGACTGACACTTCCTTAAACTTCAAGAGGATGTGTGGTCTAAATCTGGCCTTTTGGGATTAAAAGGGCAATTGATCTACTTGGAGTAGAACAATAAAAGCTTAGGCAGCTGGAAGAAGCAGTGGATAGAGTGCCAGGCCTGGACTCAGGAATACTCATCTTCCTGAGTTCAAATACAGCCTGAGCTTACTCTGTGACCCTGTGTGACCAAACACTTAACATGTTTGCCTTAGTTTCCTCATATATGAGCTGCAGAAGAAAATGGCAAATGTGTCCAGGATCTCTGTCAAGAAAACTCTGAATGGCGTCATGATGAATCCAATATGACTGACATGACTGAACAACAATTGAACAAAGGGGAAGAGTTGAGCTCTACGTTGATTAAGGATGACCCTGAGTTTCCTGAAATGAATGCACCTGAGGATGAGAGAAATTGAGTTCTAATTACAACATACCCTCTGATGTGCTGAGTTACCAAAGTAAAGTCACAGAATTTCTACAGCTACCCCATTGCTTATAAAATGAAGCAAACAAAAGCAACTTATCCCCAAAAGCGGCCTGCTAGGAGAAACTAAGTAAAATGATGATGAAGTGCTTTGCAAACATAAATTCATCAACTCTTTAATGACAGGAATAACCATAGCAACAGGCAGTCCAAATTCCAGCACATGTCTGTCTTTATCTGTGGCTGACTGCCACTTAGGAATGAGCTTTCTTTTTAAAAAGCTATGTTACTGTAAAAGGGCATATGGGAACCTAATGCATTCTTCAGCAAATGCAAAGCCAAAACATCTGGTGTGCTGAATGGGGTGGGGGGGAGAGAAAGGAGAAAATGGCCTATTTAGGGCCTCCCCTTTTAATATGCAGGTGTATACTTACCACCATTTGACTAGGAAGAAATATTCTGCCAAGTTCACCTTCACGTTGCCATTTTTAGAGGAATTGGAGATCGTTTTTGTAAAACTGTATTATTTTCTAAGACTTTGCCCTGCACGCCTTATTGTTACATAAAATATCTATGTACATTTTTTGTTGTCATTCATTTTCACTCTTGCATTTGTAACCTGAGAACTGTTCAATCTGCTTCACTTTAAGCACACTTGATCCATCATCAGCCAAGGGCTGCACTGGGGAGGTGATGAGGTGCCATGTGACATGAGCCTGTAACAACTGAAACTTCCCTTTACAAAGAATGATCAAGAGTAAGTATATTGAACTATTGAGAGTGATGTAACAGATGAAAGGAAGTTGAGCTGTGTAGACCACCCTAAGAATGTTTCTTGGAAGTCTTAAGTCAAGCAGAAATTCAGCAAGGACCATTAATAAGAAAACAATATGAACAACTCTGTGCCATTTCCCACTTAAATGACGAATATTTGTGTTTATTCGCGGCTAGAACTGATTTTTTAAATAATATAGGAATCTTCTGGTGAGAAAAAATAACTTTATTCATATAAATGCCATCTTCAATTTATCAGTTTAGAGAGATGCCTGGGGTACTGAATCCTATCACCAGTATATGTGTCGAAGGAAAGACTTGAATACAGGTATTGACTCCAAGAACAGCTCCCTGTCCACTATGCCATATGGTCTTTCATGTTACTGATTATCAAATTAGATAATATTTGCAAAGTATTTAGCACAACACCTGACATATATTAGGTAGTCATTTAACAAATGCGTGTTCCTCTTTTCCTTCTTAATGAGTTACTGTACTTTCAAAAAATCTTCATAACAATGTGATATTTTGGTAGGTTTTTCCTTTTAAGTGTTGATTATTTAACAAGTATCTGAACTTGAATTGAAATAATAATCATTTATTGAAACCTTTACATCAAACATTAAAATAAAAAAACTCAGTTTGTATGCACATACACACACTTATACAATACATACACAAGGAGATGTGAAATCTTGTCCAACAGTGTGGATGTTAATAATTCATTAAACTTTTCTATTCCTCAGTTTTATCATTTATAAAATGAGGCCATTGAACTAGATGATGTATAAACTCCCTTTTGCCCCTAAATTTCCAGGAATCTATGCAGTTCATTCATTCATTAAACAAACATTTCTTGAACATCTACTGTATCCTTAGTTCATTAATCAATATTTGGCCATTTTGAATCCACTTATTTATAATCTTACTATGTCCAAATCATTTCATCTTGTCCAAAGCATATTATAAAAGATTTTGTCACATATACAGCAGTACTTTAGGGATATGTGATTTGCCTGTGTGAGCCCTTTACCCACTCATGCAAATCTGAAGTCCTCTTCAACTTATTGGAAGTAGGTACTTAGTAAATGTTTGTCAAAATAAGTTGTGAGGCAAAAAAAAAATAAAAAAATCAATGTGCAGCCAGTTGGGAGCTGAGCTTCTCAAAACTTACACAAGTTGGTCTTTGTAAGGCAGCTATGAACTCTGAAGATAGGTTTGTTTTCAGTACCTTTCCATCGTGGTAGGAGTTGTCAAATATTGTACTTTAATGGCCTAGCTTTTGTGCAACTAAAGTCACCTCTGCTACATGGTAAGGCATCTGAAATGGAATTTAGTGTAAGTTTTTTCAACTGACTTATTGAAATCCAAGTATAGTATGGTGTTTACTTGACCAGTAAGTCTAACAACCCTAATGCAAAAAACCAGGCTAGGCTACATGATACATTCTTGATGAACCCATGTTGGTTTATACTGATCACAACTTCACTTTCTAAGTACTTACAAAGCATTTCATAATACCATACAAGCAAAATAATGCAAGTTCTTTTTGGGAACAAGGGCTGTTCTCTCTCTCCCTCTCTCTCTCTCTCTCTCTCTCTCTCTCTCTCTCTCTCTCTCTCTCTCTCTCTCTCGCTGTCTCTCACTCTCTTTCTCTCTCTCTCTGCACTCCCAGTGTCTATCATAAAACTTCATGAGATACATTTGGCAAATGCATATTGAATGATTAAAATAAAGTCCTCCCAAACCTTCCTGACAAAAAGATGAGAACTGAGTAGAAACATTGAAATGAAAACACAGCAATCAAGAGAAACATTAAAAAAGTAAAAGTATTTGAGCTTTTGGAAGGAGCTGTAGAAGGAAGGATTACTTATATGTTGACAGAAAGAGAACAAAAAAACAATTTTCCCCTCATGGATTTTAATGCCAGCAAAGGTCCTAGAAGGAATTAAATAACAAAAGAATCCTGGGAGTGCTTTTGTTGTTTTTATGTTCTTAAAGAAGAAAGAAAAAGGAAAGGGTAAAGAATACACTAGAGAAGAAAGGGAAGAAGAAGGAAACTTACCATTTCTCATAATCCAGGTACACAAATAGGCGATACAAAAAGGAAAAGAATGTAGGGGGGAGCATCTCATAAGTTTTATTTTTGTTTCAAAGCTGTCAAAGGAAAGTAAAACACACACTAAACAGTTGGTTTAGAAATATATTCAAGGAAATATTAAGGAAACAAGATTTGGGAGAAGGAAGAAGGGAAAATTGGAGTATGGACAGACTCATGAATGTTACGATATTTTTGACATGTGTACAGGATTTTCAAACAATGGAAAAATATTAAGCACCTATGTTTAATATCTGGAAGAAGGAAAAAATAATAGGGGCATGGAAGAGGGAGAAGACTATCATTTATTGGTCATTAATGCAATGTATATTCTTTACACACCACTTTTCTTTATAAAAGGAAGGAAACAATGAGAAGAGAATAGGATGGACAGAAATAGAATTTTAAATTATTTGTGAATACAAATGGAATAAACTTATAGAAAAAATGGAAAAGGATAGTAGAATGGCTCAAGAGGCAAAATCCAACAGTACACTGTTTATGAAAAATATATTTGAAGCACAAAAATTCACAGATTTGATATAAAGTGATAACTAGAGCAAAATATGAGAGTATACAATTTTAGAAGACAGTCCCTTGTACAAAATAGCTACATATTCATTGATTTAATTGATTTTCAAATTATATTGATATCTTTTATATTTATGTCATTTCATTTCCTGTATGTTAATCTCCCAAACATAGAGCCATCCCTTATGAAAAAGCACCATAGCAAGTCTAACACATAAACCAGATTGGACCATATACAATACTCTATGTCAATGCCCACTACCACCTCTACCCCCACCAAAACTGCATTCTCATCCCTCTTCTTTTGGCATAGAAAATTGACACAAAAGAACACAGTTCCAGTCTATGTGCTGCTGCCAAATAAGATTGCATTGTGGTTAGTAAGACCTATTAATCTGTCTTTACTATTGATGGTAGGGCAAACTTCATTGATAATTGAAATATTCCAATGCTTCCAGTAGCTGCATTTTTTTTATCCTTAAGGTCCAGTTCTTTGCCTGTGCAGAGAGCAACCCCTCCTGCCTTCTTGGGTGGGGAACCTGTGGTCTTCAGGCCATATTCAGTCTTCTAGATCCTTAACTATGGTCTTTTGACTGATTCATATCTAGAAGACTGTGTGGGGCCTCAAGGTGACAAGTTCACCACCTCTACCTTAGACAGACATCTTCATGAGTTGTTATGGCTGAGGAAATTGATCACTTGGAGGCTAACCTACTAGGGATGAGCTTCAGGGAAATCAAAGTCATTCACTATAGAGTAGACTATCAAAATTAAAAAATAGAAAATCTTTTTCAGTAATTTATTATTGTATTCAAATATGCCCAGAAATTCATCTTTATAGTTTCCTAAATTCAATTTTTCATGCTACAGTTTAAGGGTACTCTTCCTGTTTATTCCTCAACAGTGATCTTTTTTCCTATGTAAGAACCTACTATATACTTGAAAATTGTTATTATGCTTTTGCCATCAATTCCTTGTAGGTCTTATTTTAATAAGTAAGATTAACTTCTTTGTTATCCGCTCATAGATCTTGTTTTCCAATTCTTTGATTATCATGCTTATTGTCATTATGTACTATGTACATAGGCTAAATGAAAAAAAAAAAAATACCTGAGACTGACTGGATATAAACTGGAAAAATTTTCTCAGGAGCCACAGAGATTAAAAAGGAGACCTAATATCAAAATGTTCGATGTAAAGAATACACAATAAACATTCCATTACTAGAAATACCTTGATTCTATCTGATCCACTAGGACATACTTCAGACAACAAATTGCATTCTTGGAGAGAGAGAGAATCCCAAATTGGATTTGTATCTCACAGACAAAGTAAATATGAAAAGGCTGCCAAATCCTCCAAACCATTTCATATATTTACATCCTATGTGTTTGGAAATAATGAGAGAGAAGGTATTAGTTGGTTTGTGTTTCCTTTCTTTTTTAAAAAAATGCTATTTAATTTTTGTCAAGTTTATGTAATAAATAAAATTTTAAAAATTTTCAGTTCCAAGTTATCTGTTTACCTCCCTCCCTAAACAGCACTCTGAAAAGAAAAACTAGCAATGTAAGATATATTACAATACAAAGTCATGCAAAACATATTTCTATATTATTCAAGTTGCAAAAAAAAAACATAGTAAAAAAAAATTAGTAAAAAAGTTATCTTCATTCAGAGTCAATCAGTTCCTTCTCTAGAGGTGGATAGTATTTTTCATAAGTCCTTCAGACTTTTCTTAGACCAATATATTGCTCAGAAAAGCTGAGTCATTCACAGTTGATCATCCTTAAATTACTACTGTTACTGTGTTCTCTTGGTTCTGCTAATTTTACTTTGCACCAATTCATGTGTCTTCCCAGATTTTCTGAAATCATTCAGGTCACCACTTTTAAAATCATAACGGTGTTGTATCAAAATCATTTTTGGGGGGAAAGGCAAGGCAATCGGGGTTAAGTAACTTGTCCAAAGTCCTACAGTTATTTAAGTGTCAAGTGTCTGAGGCTGTATTTGAACTCAAGTCCTACTGCCTTCAGGTCCAGCGCTCTACTCACTGTGGCAAGTAACTGCCCTTCTCTCACAATCATTTTTCACAACTTGTTCAATCATTCCCCAATTAATAGGCATTTTCTCAATTTCTATTACTTTAGCACCACAAAAAGAACTGCTATGAATATGTTTGTACGTGTGATTCCTTTTTCTTTTCTTTTGACCTCTTTGGCATATAGATTAGTGCCATTACTGGGTCAAAAGGTATACAGTTTTATATCTCTTTGAGTATAATTCCAAATTGTTTTCCAAAATGGTAACATCAGTTCACAATTACAAAAACAGTGCATTGGTGGGCCTATTTTTTTTTTCCATGTTCTCTCTGGCATTTGCCATTTTTCTTTTCTGTTATATGAGGCAATCAAATAGGTCAGAGGTGGTACCTCAGAGTTGTTTTAATTTACATTTCTCTAATCAATGATGATTTAGAACATTTTTTTCATATAATTATAGATAGTTTTGAAAACTGCCTGTTTGTATTCTTTGACCTTTGATCAACAAAGCAATGGCTTATATTCTTATAAATTTGACTCAGTTATCTATATATTTTAAAAATAAGACCTTTATCATATAAACTTTCTGGAAAAGAAGTTTCCCCAGTTTTTTTCTTTCCTTCTAATCTTTTCTCAGTCGGTTTTGTGTGTGCAAAAAATGTTGCATGTAATCAAATTTATCCATTTTACATCCTGTAATGCCCTCTATTTTTTATTTGCACATAATTTTTTCCATTATCCATAGATCTGAAAGCTAAAAATTTCTATCCCCCTCTACTACTTTGCTTATGATAACACCCTTTATATATAAATCATATACCCATTTCAACCTTATCTTGGTATACATTGCAAAATGTTGGTCTATACCTAGTTTCTGTCAAACTCCAGTTTTCCCAGAAGTTTTTGTGAAATACTGAGTTCTTTTCCCAAAAACTTGAATCTTTGGGTTTATAAAGCAATAGTTTAATATGATAATTTACTACTGTGTGCAGTGCACCTAATCTATTTCACTGATCTACTATTGTATCTTTCAACTGGTACCAGATTGTTTAGATGAATACCACCTTGTAATGTGGTTTGAGATGTGATACTGTTGGGTACATTCTGTCATATTTTTGTTCATTGATTCCTTTGACATTTTCAACTTGTCTTCATACAGCTTCTGAATTTGTCCTGATAAGTAGAATCTAAAGTGTTTTCTATTGTCTGCAGTTATTGTAAATGGGATTTCTCTTTTCCTGTTGAATTTTTGATAACATATAGTAATGCTGATGATTTATATGGTTTTATTTTTTAACTTGCAAATTTGCTGCAGTTGTTATTATTTCAATTAGTTTTTTAGTTGACTGCTAGGATTCTCTAGGTATATTACCATATTGTCTGCAAAGAATAATAGTTTTATTACCTTATTGCCTATATTAATTCCTTTAATTTCTTTTGCTTCTCTTGTTGCTATAGCTAGCATTTCTAGTACAATATTGAATAAAAGTGGTGATAATTTGCATCCTCGCTTCACTTTGGGAAGGTTTGTAGTTCATTCTCATTATAGATAATGCTTACTGATGGTTTTAGATAGACACAACTTGTAGTTTTAAGAAAAGTTACATTTATTCTTATGCTTTCCATACTTTTTAACTGGGATGAGTAGAGTATTTTATACAAAGACTTCTTGCATTTATTGATGTAATCATATAATTTTTGTTGTTTTTGTTGTTAATATGATCAATTATGCTGATAGTTTTCCTAATATTAAATCAGCTTCAGCTCTACATTTCTTGTATAAATTCCTCTTGGTCATAATGTATGATCTTTGTGATCATTACTATAACCTCCTTCTTAGAATTCATTTTAAAATTTTGTATGAAAAGTTATGAGAAAAAATAGTCTAAAGTTTTCTTTTTTCTGTGTTTTACTCTTCCTGGGTTAGGAATAAGCACCATATTTCTTTATAAAAGAAATCTTATAAGACACTTTCTTTGCCTATTTTTTAAAGAGTTCTTTTTTACTTTGTTTTTTTTAATTGGAATTAATTATTCTTTAAAAGTTTGGTATAATTCATTTTTGAATTCATCTTATCCTGAGGTTCCCTGCCCCCCCACCCAATGAGCTCATTTATAGCTCATTTAATTTCTTTTTCTAAAATAAAGTTATTTAAGTATTCTGCTTCCATTTCTGTTAATCTGCACAATTTATATTTTTATAAATATTCATTTGTTTTACTTAAATTGTCGGATTTATTTACATACAATTAGGAAAAAATAGAATCTAATAATTGGTTTACATGCAACTTCATTGTTGGTATATTAAACTATTTCATTTTTGATAGTGGTAAGTTGGTTTTCATCTTCCTTTTTCAAAATCAAATTAATCAATGGTTTCTTTTTTCCCCACAAAATCAGCTGCTAGATGTAAAAAAAAATATTATTACTTCTGTGGTTCTTTTACTTTCAATTCTATTAATCTCTCCTTTGATTTTAAGGATTTCCATTTGATGTTTATTTGGAGTGGCTTAATTTCTTCTTCTATTTTTTTTTAAAGTGTACATCCAATTCATTGCACTGCTCTTTTTTCTATTTTTATTAATGCAATCATTTAGAGACATAAATTTCCCCCTAAGTACTGCATTGGTTGCCTCTCCTAAATTTTGGTATGTTGTCTCATTATTGCTATCCTCTTTAATGAAATAATTTATTGTTTCCAGGAGTTATTCTTCAATCAGCTCATTCTTTAACATTAGCTTAGTTTCCAATTAATTTGTAACATATACTTGCATGATGTTTTATTGAATGTAATTTTTAATGCCTAATGGTCTGAAAAGTCTATATTTAATTTTTCTGCATTTCTGATTTTGTCTGTGCCCTAATAGATGGCCAATTTTTTGGTAGGTGCCATATATATGGGAGAAAAAGGTTTGCTCCTTTCTATTCCCATTCACTTTTCTTCAGTAATCAATGATATCCAACTTTTCTAAAATTCTACTCAGCTCCTTAACTTTCTCTTGTTTATTTCATAGATTATCCAGTTCTAAATGGGGAAAGTTGAGGATTCCCACTAGTTTACATTTATTATTTCCTCTTGTATCTCATTTAGCTTTTCTTTTAAGAATTTGGATGGGGGGTGGAGCCAAGATGGCGGCATAAGAGCAGCAACATATCGCATCTCTCACATAGCCACCCCAAAATACCCATAAAATATGACTCTAAACTAATTCTAGAACTCCAAAACGCACACAAATATACTTTCCACTAAAGTCAACGTTGCTACGAGTAACCATATCAGCACTGTGAACTGAAACTAGCCTGGCCTGAAACCTCGGGTGTGCCCCAGGA
>JAQQSU010005198.1:0-13866 GCA_028627135.1 Pseudochirops cupreus | reverse complement strand
AGGGGGAGGACATAGGAGAGAGCAGATTGGGGGAGGGATTATACAGTGGGATGGCTGTTTTGAGGTGTTGGGCAGGGGAAAGATGGGGAGAAAATTTGTAACTCAAAATCTCATGGAAAGGAATGATGTAAACAAGAAAATAAATAAATTAATTTAAAAAAAATTGTGAAGTTTTATCATTATATGCCTTGGTGTTTGAAGCATAGTTTGCTGTTTTTTGTTTTGTTTTCTCAATGTGATTTGATGGATTAGTCACAGGATTGTTGCCGTGGTTACTGCTGCTTTTGCTGCTTTACCTTTTGTTGAGTACTCATTTCTAAGAGTTAATGGAAAGAATTGTGGGTCCCGTGACCAGCAGTGTATAGGACTGAACATCTTTTTATAATCCCTACTAATCTTTCTCTTTCTCTGTCTCTCTCTGTCTCTGTCTCTGTCTCTCCCTTCCTCTCTCTCTCTCTCTCTCTCTCTCTCTCTCTTTCTCTCTCTCTCTCTTTCTCTTCACTTCTGTCTTGATTTATGTACAAGAATCAGAGCAATTACAAAAGTCTCCATAGACCAGGAAATCAAGAATTCCAACAAATATCAGGGTTGTAAATTAAAAGATAAAAGAGCAACTTTTTTTTAACATACTGAGTCAGCAATCTTCTCCAATCAGCCTCTGTGTTCCAAATTGGCACAAAATCGATTCAGGAATCTTCCTACTACTGAAGTCCCCTCCATTACATCAGCATCCTCTTGCAATAAACAACTGTCTGTCACCTGTGGAAGGAAAAGAGGTATAGGAGGGGAAGGTCTTGCTCAACTTGGGATGATCTATATAGGTTGGGGAAGTTTAAAGAAGCAGAGTATCTGTCTACTAAATGTAGTCTATCCTAGGCTAAACCAAAATCAAACAAAACCACCAGACACTGACTCAGCCTAGTAAGAGAACTAAAAATGAAAGGATCTGGAGAATAGGGCCAGAATACTTGGCAACACTAGACTTAAATGAAAGGGGATGGTGTTCAGACCTACTTATCTAGAGGTTATTTGGGGTACAGATTATGGCTCATGAAAAATGAATTCCTCAGTGTGAGCGTAAGTTGAGGCAAACCCAATAGAGTAAACCTGCTGGCAAATCTACCATCAAAGAGGAAAGTGTTGGAAAGCAAGTCACTCTCCTCCACTCCTTTGAAATTTACTTGTGTAGAGATCAAAACCAGTGAAAAGTAAATTCCCCAATGTGAGAGAAAACTGAGGCATATAAGTAGAATGGAGGAGAAGGAGGAAGAGGATTTTAATCCACTTACGTATAAACTTGGGAGTAACCTAGTATCTCAAAGAATGATTAAGAAAGTAAATGACAGGGGATTATAAGGGGAAAAGCCTAAAATCAACTAAACAATCAGGTGGAAGAAATCTCAGTTAGGAACCCAGAACATATGCAGATAAATCAACAGGAATGATAGTTGAAAAGGAAAAGAAGATTAGTAGTAAGATTTCTAAAAAGACTGCAAATAGTTTGAGAAATTGCAAAAAACCAAAAAAAAGACGATTGGGGTGGGTAGGTGGCAGAGTTAGAGCACCTGCCCTGGAGTCAGGAGGACCTGAGTTCAAATATGACCTCAGACACTTAACACTTACTTGCAGTGTGATTTGGACAAGTGACTTTACCCCAATTGCACTGCCTTCCCCCTCTAAAAAAGCAAAAAAAAAAAAAAGCAAATAAACTCAATTCAACCCAAAGTTGCATACCTAGCAACCATCAGATTAACCATCAATGAAAAAAGTTAGAAAGTCAACAAATAAGCCTAATTAAATATAAAAGAGGAGACAAAAATTCCAGGAGCAATAGATAGATTAGAAACTCCAAAGTGTATAAAAGTCATAAAATTAAAATCTGTTTCTTTGAAAAGACTAATAAAATTTAGCTAACATGATTAAAAAGACTGGGAAAGAAATTAAATAAACAAGGTAGCAAACAAACAAGGTGAAATTACAAAAAAAATCTTGAAGAAAATAATTATCATATATTGTAATTTTATTTTAACAAAATGAGAACCCAAAAGAACAGAATTACTTTTAAAAGTATAAAAATACAAATGAACAGAATTCTAGATTGAGCTCCTAAATAGTGACTGGGAACTTTTAGGAGCAATTAATTGGGGGGGGGGGGGGAAACATTGCATTTGATGTTAGCTGATTGAAAAACTGGAAAATAGTCTGGGAGAAATTTGGCATGCACCAACATATTGCATTGTAATCTACAATAAATTCAAAGTATATATGTGACCTGAATATTGAAAACAAATCCATTAAAAAAGAATTAGAAGAGAAACAAAACATATACTGTTCACAGAAGAGGGTAGGAGATCTCTTCTTAACTAAATGAGATAAAGGCAATTTTAAAAAGTTAAAATAACTCATTTTTACTGCATGAAACAGAGAAGCTTTTGAAAGGAATTGAAAATAATTCCAAATTATTAACAACTATATGAAAGAATGCTCTCAATCACTATTAATAAGAGAAATTCACATTAAAAGAACTCTAAAAAATCTCCCATCCCCAAATTGACAATATGAAAATTATTAGACTAGTCATTGGTGCAAGAGTTATGGAAAGATAGGCACATTCTTGTCTTGTTGGTGGATCTATGAACTGATACATCCATTTGGGACAGCAATTTGGAATTTTACAAATAAAACATCTATAATTTCAAAATACTATCACTAAGTCATAAACTCCAAGCATGTCTTTGACAAAGACACCAAGATATTTATAGCAGCACTTATTGCCATATCAAACACCTGGAAAACACTAACGGATACCTATATGTTGTTTGCCCTCCATGCCAAAAGAGGACCAAAATCATATCATAATATCTGGTTCATGATGCCTTTTGACTTGCATATAAGTTGGATTTAAGTGGGCAGTGTTGCAAGAAGTCTTCAGTCTCACTCTCTCCCAGAGTCACTGGAACCTAGTGTCAAGACAATAGCCAAGATGACTGGAGATGGCCCTAGATGCAGCAGATGATCTTGGTGTCTTCCTTGTTTGATCACCTGATTCAGCCACCTTTATCTTCAAATGCTTGGGGAAATACCTCCCCACCCCCCAACTCAGAGATGGGCTTCAGGCCCATCAGTTACCCTCCATCTGGCCTGTCGGCCTAGATCAGTGGTTCTCAACCTGTGGGATATGTTCAATTTGTAACAATGAAAATACATCCTGCATATCAGATATTTACATTATGATTCATAACAGCAGCAAAATTACAGTTATGAAGTAGCAACAAAAATAATTTTATGGTTGGGGAGTCACCACAACATGAGGAACTGTATTAAAGGGTCGCGGCATTAGGAAGGTTGAGAACCACTGGCCTAGATGTTTCTTCACTGGGGTGTGGCTGTTGTGCATACTACAGCTTCTTGCAGTCACAGGTGAGAGCTAGGTGTCAGGTGAATATCCAAGGTGTATAAGCAGCTCCAAAAAGAGCTCAGCAAGGCCTCACATCAGAGGTGTTGGACCTCCTTGAACATTCCATAGATCTCATAAGGATATCTTTTAATTAGGGTATGAATGTAAGGAAAGAATTCATAAGAAATTATGAATCTAATAAATATAAACACATATAAACTTATGCAAATGAAGCAAGCAGAGTCAAGAAAATATAGTACATAAATGCAATGTAAATTGAAAGAACCTCAAAGCAATAGAGAAGTAATGTTGCAAAATCACAAAACGTGAGTCTGTTAAAATTATAAATTAAAAGTAAATGAGCAAATAAAAAAATTAAATAAAAAAAATAAAATTATATATTGTTTCTCTCCCCCCTCTTAGAAAGTATACTAAGGAAGTTTCCAGGTGGCCACCATAAAGAAACAATAGTAGGAAGTAAGATTGCAAAAAGAAACAGTGTCCCAAAGATCAAAGGAGCATAATGTGCAAACTGTATCATATATTAACCAAAAATCACATCCTGTGTATGTGTATGCTAGATAAATCCCAGACTTCTTTAATAAAATCAGTACACCAAATGGTATTAATAATTTTGAAATAATGTGGATGTGTTAACTTTTAAGTTTTGCTGACAACTTTGAGATGATCTGGATATATCCCAAGGTGGCATGGACAAGAGTTACGATTCCTATTCCTCAAACATCCTTCCATCTCCATCTGGGTCTATGCTGATGAATGTTACCAATTCTAAGCCATGGTTACATGAATGATTATCTGTGCCTCTCCTCCAACTCTCATTCTCTTCCCTAAGGTGGCTACCCTTTCCTAAACCTCACACCATCTGCCTCCATACTTGGTTCTTTTTTGATGCTTGTCTCTGAACTTTTGTGGTTTTTCCTGGTGAGAACCCAAAGAACCAGGTGTACCTGCCTTATTTCAAAATATCATTCATTAATTAGTGATTCAATGAGCTATGCCCCAAAGAAGAGACATGAGTAGACAGGCTCCTGCCCACCTCCAATTTCACTGCAGAGGTGGGGAGTTTATAGATGTGGAACATTACACACATTGTCACATTTCTAAAAGTTCTTTTCTTGAGATGGCTTGATTTTTAATTCCAAGCATGGATATGGCCACTGGCATCTACTAATAATAATTTTTCCCCTTCTTTTTTCTTGTTTGTCTAGTTTATGGATATTCTTTAAATCTTTCCACAACAATTTTGTACTTTTAAATTGAAAATGAAAAATCTCATCCATTGTTGAAATATGAAAATTTTTTCTTTGATTTCCCTCAATCCAAAAGTAATGCATGATTTTTTTTCTGCCTCAAATTCACTGATTCCTCAGGGCTGAGAACTATAGTTTCCAAAATGGATAACAGTCAGGATTCAAAAAAGATCTTAACAAGAACCCATTGAGTTGGAGCTAATAAGAAGATTATTTTTTTGGCAGGAGGGGTGAGAAGGTGGCTATTGACTGGACATCTGATTCCACTGGAGTATGGAATATTTGGTGAAGAAATTCACCAGTTTATAGTCTTATATTTATAGTCTTATCTTATATTGCAGTTTATAGTCTTAAAGAGTTGTCCTGAACACTCCAGTATGTGCTATAAATGATACATGAAACCAAGGCTTCTCATCTCTGAAAACAACTCTCCATCTTATCAACGCTACCTCTCAAGATGATATTTTAATAGGGATGATATGGTTAGGGTTAGGGGTTGCTCTGGAGATCCCAAAATACCAACACGCCAGGTCCTGCCGAATGAATTTGACTCAAGTCTTCTCAGCCAAGGAAAAACAAAGATTATTGAAAGTTCATTAAAAGTTCACCATATTGGGTAGACTCTTAAGGAGCCTAGGTATCTGTGATGCTTGCATTGAGCAAGTGGGCCTGAGCAAGTCTGAGCTAGGTCATTCTATGGCACTCTGACACACATGGAGGGAAGATGGAGTCTTAAATACAGAAAGGTTGTGGGAGGAATCTAGGGGTGGTCTGGAGGAGGAGTTTGGGGAGGGTCTTCAGGAGGAGTCAGATGAGGTCAGACTCCAGTAATGAGTAATTAAAGGTAGGAAGTTGCTGGAGGCTACCTGGATCTGATAGATAATGGTGGGCGAGGCCAGTTCAAGGGTGGAACAGGAGGATCAAGGGTGGGAAATTCCTGGACAAAGGAGGGCTAGCTAAAGACTTGGGCAGAGCCACAATGAAAGGCCTATGGCTTCAGGCAAATGCCTTATGTGGGAAGATTCAAGGAGAACTCAAGGGGACTCCCAGAGCCTGTACCTCATCAGGGATAAATTGGATTCTTGTTCTCAGGTTCAAAAAAATCAACTTTTTTATAATAAGATGGGGGTAAATGGGACATGGTTGAGCTAATTCACGTTTCTCAACACCACCTAACTTTTAAAAAAAGTCTCATTAAAGGAAAAAAAGTTAATTACAAATGTTAAGGAGAGGGAAAAACATGTCTACTCAATTACCTTTGACATGGAATGAAAAAAAAAACTATTAGAATTAGATTTGGATACAATTCTGTTAGGTTAAAGTCAAGACCTTTACATAACAAATGGTTACAAATGTCACCATTTGGCTCAAATTCTTTTCTTTAAACCAGTATTCAGGAACCAGGAATTGGGCAAAAGACACAAAATAATTCATTAATCCTTATCTCATATACATTTACTTGATAGCAAAGCCTCCTCCCCTTTTCACTGAGAATAAACATTTTATGATGTAACTTTTGTTAAAACAATTGATTTCTCTACTTTCCCAACTTATTCTATCTCTTTGCCAGTGTTGTGCTTTTTCTCTATTTTCATACAGAATGCTAGAGATTAAAGGTACTTTAGAGACCCTCTAGATCAACACCCTAATTTTACAGATTTAGGAATTGAAGGAATCTTGGGAATTAGAGCTAAAGAGAAAATTATAGATCTTGTAGTACACCCTTTCCCTCAAGGGATGTAGACTTCTTGAAATTAAAAGGCACATTGGTTAATTATTATGGGGTTTTTGGTTTAGGGAAAGATTACTGGACTTTTTAATTCCTCTTGTTCCTTCTAAGAGAAAAATATGGGAGAAAGGATAGTACAAAAGAAACAGACATGAACTGAATTATAAAATAAAAATCCTTTAAGTGACTTGGAGGGGTTTGGACTAATGAAGTTGAATTTAGGGAGAAGAAATTTAGCAGGATTTGTGAGAAATCAAGGAGAATTTGAAGGAGAACATTTTTAGGCTGAAGAATGTGTTGCTATTTTTCTTCTGGGTTAAAAGAAAAGCAGGATGAAGGACAATTAAGAAAGGATAGGGAATAAAACCTGAAGAGTTAGACTCAAGAAGGATTAAGGGAATATATATGTTCCACAATCTGGCTTCAAAACATTTTATAAAGGCCTAATTTACAATACTTCTATTCAAAGATAGGCAACTTTGGGATACAAAATCTTTTTCTCCTCCTCCTAGAACAACATATTCTATTTTCACTTCTTTTTTAAAGTTTTTATTCATGCCTTTTATTTTTATATTGAAGCAAGGGAGTATGGGGTGATGGAGAGTAGTGATATGTCTGGCCATGAGGGCTTGCTGAACTCTTTCCAGGGCTGCTCATCCACCTTTGGTGTCCACTTTCACCCAACTTTCACCTTTGGTTCCAAGAAGCTGTAGCGTGTTCAGTGGTCATACCCTGGTAAAACAATCTCAGCAGATGGCTAAACCAAGTTGAGAGTAAGTGACAGGCTTCAAACCCATTGGTGAGCTAAGGGGATGTCTATCCCCAAGCATACAAAGACTTCTGCCTGGGAAAAATGGACAAATGATAACAATTTTTTTCCAAAGGCCCTGAAGAAGGCACATTTAGAGAACATTTAGAGATTGGTTAGACATCAAAGATGCTCAAGTCATCAATTGCATTTTGGACCATTGCCTGTTGTCCTGACTTTAGTCTTGACACTGGGCTCCAATAGCTTAGAAAGAGAGAGCCAAGCTTCTGCTTAAATATGAGGCAAGTAATATGCTCTAAGAATTCCTGCAGGGCCACTGGCCCTCCTTGATCTCTCTTTTCTCAATCCTACCTTTTATTTCTCTTTTCTACTGTTGCCCCTGTACTACCAATTCTTCCCATTCAGTTCCTCAGGTTTCAGCCTCACCCATTGCCAGACAGTTGTACACCTGGAATCTGAATTGACTTGCTAGTTTATACAAAATCCACGTGACATAATCAAATCTTCTCAACCAGGCCAAACATACTTCCTGAACAATGTTTGCTCTATTTCATCCAGTGCTTTCAAAAATTTCTACATTGATCAAGGGCTTTTAATATACTCTAAAGCCTCAATTGATTGCTTGAACATATATGATATGATATGATAGTATATGTGATATCACATGATAGGATATATTTGATAGTATATATGATATCATATGATATACAGACAGACATATACATATATTTGTGAGTGTATCCCTACTCTTTCCAGAAGCTTAGAATCATTAAAAATATTCTATAATTGCCTAAAAACAATTCAGTCCCATTTTCCCATTCTATTCCATTAGCAACTACAGTGACTGTACAAGGTATGTTTGCTAGTGAATTGCTAGTCAACTGATCAGTTATATTCACTGCTTCTGAATATCAGTCCAGAAAAATATGCATTTGTGTTTTTGTCTATGTGTTTAATTAAGCCAAAATTTTTGAGTGATTATGGATCTTACTTAGGAGTCACTGAAGTGCTTATGGTCTTGATATCATTAACATATTGTCACTTTAAAAAAAAAAAGCATCTGGAGGACTTCTCAGTCTATAGGCAATTTCTCTTCCATTTGGGCTCTAGTCAGAGATGGTCTTGCCCCTTTGTTTTGCACTAATTTCTCTATGTTGTCCTTTTAACTTTTCCCTGAGTCTGACCATACTTCTCAGTTTACATATCTGACCTTATCAAAAATTCAGAAGCCTCATTTATTTCTTTTATTATTTCCTTTCTCTTTTTTAAGTGCTAATCCTTCTACTCTTCTATTCTTTTTGCCTTAAAACTTTTACCTTCAGTGGATTGAAGTGGAAACCAGGAAGAATTTCCACCTCATCAAAGGAGAAATCTTTATTGTTTGCATACTATAATGGTAACTAATTTAAATTTGAAGACCCATTTTTTTCAACGTAATGCCATGCACAAGCAGCTTACCAAAAGAATGCTACTGTGAACAGCTTTTAAGGTTCTGATTACACAGTATAGTGAACATACCATTTATTCCATTACAAATCAAGGCAAACATTCACAACAAATTACAATATAGCATTCTCAACATTACATCTTATCACAGAAAATCACAATACAGTGTTCACAGTAGTTTAACATTAGAATGGCCACATAGTTTTCACCAAAGTGTTTACAGTATTTAGAATAAAGAACAAAGAATAATCATCTGATATCCGTAAGGAGGTTTGCCTCCTCACTCAGTCATTCAGTCATCTCACAATACAATCAATCTTCCACTCACGGGGCAATTATAAATTAACTTAATCAGTCATATCTAGCAATCAGTCACTAAATATCATTAATTACTAAATACAATCATTAGAAAATTACACAAACCCTCTACCCCCTGGTGTCTAGTAAACTTCAATTTCATCACACATTCAATATTTTCTTCATCTTGACTCAGAGTGGTCTCTCAGATTCCCTGGATCCCCTTCCATGATCTGAGCTCCTACCTGAATCCACCAAACAGTCACTTGGATTCAGAGGGAGAAAGCTCCCAGGTTCTCATCCCATCCTCCAGGCTGTTCTTGCTACATACTGAAGTTCACAGGGTCCAGCGCATCTCAAAACCTTCACAATTTTTGTTGCTGGGAACTCAAGAATCAACCAAGCCATAAACAAAGAAAGTCTTATCCTGGTCATGCTTCTTCAGTCCTCTAGCAGTTTGGCTGGCCCTAGGACCCAGGAGGAATCTCAGCCTTCCAGGCAGCCTTCTCAGCAGCAACTTCAGCCCTCACCAGATTCTGGTCTCATAAAAAACTCCATCTCAATTCTCAGTCCAGTAACAGCCCAGCTCCCAGATGCTGGGAAAATTCTGCTTCCTCTACCAGGAGTAAAAGTTCTTGATTCTGCCTGTGTCTGTCTGGGGCGCGGGCGCACACATGCGCGCACGCGCACGCGCACACACACACACACACACACACACACACACACACACGCACACATAGGCCTCCTGTCTCCGCCAACCCCTTCCTGTTATGTCAGTAACAGGAGACAGAGTTCACACCTTCTGTTTCTTTCACAGAGGTACTTAGCCCTTAGTTACTAAAGGCTAAGTATCTGCTTACTTGAGGTAACAAAAAAGGGGTCTTCCAATTTAAATTAATTACCATTACACATACTCCAAAAGGAATTATTGCCTAGGGCAGAACTTTCAAGTGGTAGATGAAGGCTTGTTCATTCTACCCAGAAAGAATATTTTTTGCCTGTAATGGGATGTTGACAGTTTAGTCTGAGTCATTGCCATCTTACAGAAAAGAAGGCACTATCAAACTAGAAATAGGAACAAGTCAGACTATTTGCAATGCTGTATGGAACACCAGCTCATTAGCTCATAGGATTCTAGGGGCTGACATACTTTTTTTTTCTGCTTATGAATTATATCCATCATTTCAAAGAGAGGATGAGAGCAGGTGTCAAACTCACAGTTTGTAGGAACAAGCAAAATTCTTGAGTGTACAAGAACCAGACTAAAATGTGAATGGGAAGTGGTTGACAAAATAAATTAAAAAGTAATATAACATACATCTTGTTGAATTGTCATTTTAGAGGTCAATTTGTAGCCTACAGGGATCCATTCCTATTTGAGTTCGCAGCCTCTGGCACAGAGAACAAGTTCCTGTCTGCTCCTTGCTCAGGAAGACTTGTGTTGCAAAGTATGCAGAATGTGGCTTAATTCAGTTCAATTGCAGAAGTAAAGTCAAAGTTCCAACACTCAAAAAATTTACTGTTACTAGGAGAAAACACTTGAGTACACATATAAATCAACAAAACTCATTAAACAATAATATTTTTATCTAATGATCACTTCAAGGAAGTTTGGGTGTACATTTCCATAAATTACCTAAGGCTTCCCCATGGTAAATTTGTGGGTCAGTCAGTTGTGTAAATAGGGAGCTAATTGGATAATGATTAGGAAGAGCTGCTGTTACTTCCTCTTCCCCTCCCCCTCCCCATCCCCCTAGCAGAATGCCAGTCATACCTGGCCATTAGAACAAAATAATTTTGCTCTCTGTCTGTTACAACTTTACTGCTCTTCCTATAACTAGGAGATTCAAACCCATTGACTTACTGATGGGCCTAAACTATTTCACCTTTTTTCCTTTTTTCCAGGCAGTTGTGCAAATAAGGAGGGGTAAAGGTACAAATTGTACCTTACATCACTTTGTAAGTGATGAAAAGGAGTAGCCATTGTTGACTCTTGGCTTTACTTTAATGACAATTGCTTTAAAAGGAACTATTTGCAGATAGTTATAACACATAAAGCAGATAAAGCTGGCATAAAATACCATAGCCAATCTGAAATTTCCCATAAATGTGATTCAACTTCAATTTGTTTCTGAGACTGAACCTTGAATGGTGAATTTCCTAAGCAATCATGTAATCCTCAATGTTAAAAGGCGAACTTAAAATCCATTCAATTTATTGAATTGTTACCATATGTCTAAAAGACCAGAATGTAAGATAGACAATCAGAAATGTTCTCATACCTTTTTACTCATATTTCATTCAGCATTAATAAACACATGCTAATTAAGGTATCAAATTCTGGGTGAAATTGGCACCAAGTAGGGTATTGATATATTCTGCCTTTTTTGGTGTAAACCTCAATAATATTCCTATAGCATTTGCAAAACTTTGGATATGGGCATATGGTGGGGCTATTGACTTAGGCAAAATTCTCAAACCATTTCAGGATAAATACAAAAAAAAAGGTTAAGGGTAGGCAATAGGAGAATATCTTTAAAAGCTTATGTTATAAATAATAGTGTTATAGTAATAATAGTAGCTTATACAACATTGCATATTTATATATTTTTTAATACTGAGTCTCTCTCTCTCTTTTTTTAAAATTTATTTATTTTTAGTTTTCATCATTCAGTTCCAGAAGCTTTTGAGTTTTACATTTTCTCTACCTCCCTCCCCAAGATGGTACATAATCTTGTATAGGCTCTACGCATTTGTATTAAGCATATTTTTCATGTTAGTCATGTATTAAAGAATTAGAACCACTGGGATGAACCATGAGAAAGAAGAAACAAAAGAAAATGAGAAAAAGAGAGAGAGAGAGTGCACATAGTATGCTTCTATCTAAATTCAGACTCTGTAGTTCTTTCTCTGGATGTGGATAGCATTTTCCATCATAAGTCTTTTGGAGTTGTCTTAGAACCCTGCTGAGAAAAGCTAAGTCTATTGGAGTAGGTATTCTTTAACTAGGTTTTAGCACAATGTGTTATAACATCTTTCCTACCACTCTTTAAAAAAAAATGGAGGGATTTGGGCAAGATGATGGCATAAGTAGGTGTATTTGGAACTGGTTAAAAGACAACTCATGGAGAACTATCACTAATTAGATTAAATGACAATTAGATGTGAATGGTTACATGCCAAGATGGAAGGAAGTAACATTCTTCTACACACCGCCTTTTTAAAAAAAATTTAACTTTTGTTTATTTTTAGTTTACATCATTCATTTCCACAAAATTCTGAGCTACAAATTTTCTCCCCATTTTTCCCCTACGCATCCCCCCAAAACAGTGATCCCACTCTATACCCCTCCCCCTATCTGCTCTCTCCTATATCCTCCCCCATTACCCCTCTGACTTTCCAGTAGGTCAAGGTGGATCCCCCTACCCCAGTGCCTGTACATATTATTTCCCAGTTACATGTAAATAATAATAATAATAATAATAATAATAAATATTTAAACAATTGATTTTAAAACTTTAAATTCTAGATTCTTTCCCTTCCTCTCTTGTCACCCACCCCCACTGGGAAAACAAGCAATTCAACACAGTCCAGGGAGGGGGATGGGGTGGAGCCAAGATGGTGGAGTAGGAGCAGCAAGGTACGGCAGCTCCCAAATAGCCACCTCAAATACCCATAAAATATGACACTAAACCAATTTTAAAGCTCAAAAACTCACACAAATATACCTCCCACTGAAGGCAGCTTGGCTAGAAGGGACCATCTCAGGGCTGGAAGCCAAAAGCAGCCCTGCCTGAAACCGTGGTGTGGCCCCGCAGGCAGCCAGACAAGCCGAGCCAAGCTGGAGCTGGAGCTTCAGGAGAGTGGTTCAGCAGCAGCTGTGGCAATTTCCAGAATTATCAAGGCATAAGAAACAAGGACTAAATGACAAGTCAATGGAACTGAGCTAAACTTGGGGAAGAAAAGTAGGTCTGGCCAAACTGCCTCCAGGGCAAGGAAGTGGCAGAAGCAGGGCACTGCAGCCGTCTCCATGTAGCTGCTTCAGAGCTCCCAGCCTGCAGGATGCAGGGGGGCTAAGCGATCATTCAGAGGCCAAGTACTCTTGTGTTGAGCAGCCTGAATCTGGATTGTGGTCTTGGGTGGTGGTCCTGGGGTGCATTTTCACTGAGCCAAAGCTGGTGGAGGCTGCAAAAAAATTGCAGCCTCCTAATAGCTCTGGCAGCTGGGAAAACCCCAGCAATTTGGACCAGAGCTTTCCCCTCTGGAAGCAGAGTTCCACAGAGCTAAAGAATCATTGACTGGCCATCATGAGCAGGCAAAGGAAGCAAAGCAAGAACAACAACCAAACTCTAGATTCCTTCTTTCAGGATAAGGAGGATCAAAGTATGAAATGGGAGGAAGACAACAGTTAGAACTCCCACAAAAAGCTTCCAAGAAACATGAAGACTGCCTAAAAGCCATAAATCAGCTTAAGAAGGATTTTGAAAACCAAATGAGAGAAGTAGAGGAAAAATTAGGAAGAGAAATAAGAATGATGCAAGAATATCATGCAAAGAGAGTCAACAACATGACTGAAGAAATTAACACCATAAAAATAGATTAACTCAAATGGCAAAAGAGGCCCAAAAAGCCAATGAGGAGAAGAATGCCTTAAAAAGTTGAATTTGCCAGATGGAAAAAGAATCTCAAAAGCTTTCTGAAGAGAATAATTCCTACAGAATTAGAGTGGAGCCAATGAAAGCAAATGACTTTATGAGAAATCAAGATACTATTAAACAGATCCAAAGGAAAAAAAAAACATAGAAGGCAATGTGAAATATCTCCTTGAAAAAACCACTGACATGGAAAACAGATCCAGGAGAGACAATTTAAAAATTATTGGACTACCTGAAAGCCATGATCAAAAAAAAAGAACTTAGAAAGCATCTTTCAAGAAATTCTCAGGGAAACTTGCCCT
>JAQQSU010005197.1:0-13866 GCA_028627135.1 Pseudochirops cupreus | reverse complement strand
GATCTGTTTTCCAGGTCATTGGTTTTTTCAAGGAGATAATTCACATTGCCCTCTATTTTTTCATTTGTTTGGATCTGTTTGATAGTATCTTGTTTTCTCATAAAGTCATTTGTTTCCATTTGCTCCACTGTAATTCTGAAGGAATTATTCTCTTCAGAAAGCTTTTGAGATTCTTTTTTCCATCTGGCAAATTCAACTTTTTCAGGCATTCTTCTTCTCATTGGCTTTTTGGGCCTCTTTTGCCATTTGAGTTAATCTGTTTTTTAGGGTGTTAATTTCTTCAGTCAGATTGCTGACTCTCTTTTCATGATTTTTTTGCAACATTCTTATTTCTCTTCCCAATTTTTCTTCCACTTCTCTCATTTGATTTTCAAAATCGTTCTTCAGCTGATCTCTAGCTTTAAGGCAAACTTTATGTTTATTGGAAGCCCCTGGTGGGGGAGCTCTGGCTGTGCTGTCCTCCTGCAGCTCTCTGCCTTGGTCCTTCTTTTCTTCAAAGAAGGACTCTAGGGTTTGGTTGCTGTTCTTACCCTGCTTCTTCTGCTTATTCTTATTCATGGTTGTTCAGCCTGTGATTTTTTTTTTAATATCTGTGGAGCTCTGCTTCCAGAGGGGAAAGCTCTGTCCCAAATCACTGGGGTCCTCCCAGCTCCCGGAGCCTTAGGAAATTGCTGGGTCCCTCTGCCACTTCTGGCTCACTGAATAAAAACAAACTGCATGACCAAAGCCCAAGACCGCGATCTGGATTCAGGCCGCGCAACAAGAGAGCACTTGGCCTCTGAACGATCTCTTGGTCCCCCTGCAGTGTGCAGGCTGGGAGCTTTGAAGCAGCAATGTGGAGGTGGGTGCAGGACCTCCACTTGCCACTTCTCAGCCCTCTAGGCAGTTTGGCCAGACCAATTTTCTCCCACGACCTCGCAAACCCCAGTGACCTAGTTCTGGATGCTGCTGCAGCTGCTGCCAATCTGCTCACCTGAAGCTCCAGCCTGAACTCGGCTTCTCTCATCCAGCCACCTCCGGGACACAGCCAAGGTTTCAGACCAGGCTGGTTTTGGTTCGCAGTGCTGATATGGTTCCTCTTAGCCGAGCTGACTTTAGTGGCAAGTATATTTGTGTGCATTTTGGAGTTCTTGAATTAGTTTAGAGTCATATTTTATGGGTATTTTGGGGTGGCTATGTGAGAGCTGTGATATGTTGCTGCTCTTACACTGCCATCTTGGCTCTGCCCCCTTAAAAGAATATTCTTGATAAACCTTAAAACTCTATATGTATATGCTGGACTGAAGAAGTGAATTGGAGTTTTCTTGAGAGAGAATTTCTCTCCCAGCATCTGGAAGCTGACTGAGAACTGAGTTGGAGTTTTTCTGAGACCAGAATCTGGTGAAGGCCACCTGGAAGGCTGAAAGGGCTTGCCTGGAAGGCCTCCTGGAAGGCCTAGATTTCTCCTGGGTCCTAGGGCCAGCTTAACTACTGGAGGACTGAAGAAGCATGACCAGGATAAGCCTTTGCTGATTCATGGGTTGGCTGATCTTTGAGTTCCCAGCAACAGAAGTGGTGAAGGGTTTGAGATGTGCTGGACCCTGTGAACTTTGGTGTGTGCCAGGGACTACCCAGAGGAATGGACAAGGAACTGAAAGCTGTCTTTCCCTGAATCCAGGTGACTGTTTGGTGAATTCAGGTAGGAGTTGGGACCATGAAAGGGGATCCATTGTATATGAGAGACTACACCAAATCAAGATGAAGAAAAGGCTTCTCAGTTGGATATTGAATGAGTTTACTAGACATTGAGGGGTGGAGAGTTTGTGTAATTTTCTAAAGACTGTACTTAGTGATTAATGATATTTAGTAATTGTGAATCTAGATGAATGATTGATTAAGTTAAGATTGCCCATGAGTGGAAGATTGATTGTTGTACTGTGAATTGATTGAATGATTGAGTGAGGAGGTTTTCCCCCTTAGGGAAACCAGATGATTATTCTTTTGTTCCTTGTTCTAAATATTGTGGCCACTGTAGTAAAAACTGTGGCCATTCCAATGTTAAGCTGTTATGAACACTATATTGTGATTTTCTGTGATAAGATGTAATGTTGTGAATATTATATTATGATTTGTTGTGACTGTTTGCCTTGATTTGTAATGGAAGAAACGGCGTGTTCACTATACTGTGTAATCCAAACCTTAAAAGCTGTTCACAGTAACATTCTTTTGGGAATCTGCTTGTGCATGGTGTTACAGTGACTGAGATAATTGTGTGAAGGCTATGCTTTAGATATACTCTTGAAAAAAAAAAGGCTTGCCTATATTGCCACAGAGAAAAGAGTCAAAGGCTACAGCCTAATAAAAGAAAATGAGATACTGGCAAAACTGTCTTACAAAATATAATATCTTAGGATATTCCAAATTCCTAGCCTTTACCATGTTACCCTCTGTCCCATTTCTTCTGAGGCAGATATTTTGGCTTTAACCTCTTTTTGTAGCATTTTTATTGCCTTGGTTTTTGTTTCAATATGAGCTCATTTTCATAAGCCTTCACCTCAATATACATATTTCAAAATTTAATTAACAGTTGATAAATTTGCAATTTGAAAAAGTGTTAAAGTACTCTAGCAATGTGTTATTGAAATATCATGAAGAGTTCTTGATAAAACAAGAAAAAGGATAGGCTTCTAAAAAAAAAAGGATAGTATTATTTAGAACAGATGATTTTGCTTTCATGGTCCAGAAATTGTTAGGACACTATGTTAAAATTGAATCATATAATTTTGTAGGCCTTTGAAATGCGTTAATGCTAAATTTGTTTTTCAATAGAGAAAAAAGTAATTATGACCAGGAAACACATTTCAGAGTTGTTTGCAGATACTCTTAAGAAAAGGAAAGGAAATAATAGTTTATGAATATGTAATAGTTAAAAAGAAATATGACTTAAGACAAAATTAAGCATTTTACATATCAGTTACACTGGCAAGAATATAATGTTACAATAGGATTTAACAGAGAATTTTAGGTTAATCTTCAATACAGAACAAAAAAAATACAAGTTAAATATGAGATGTTAAAGGAAAACTGAGTCATTTGAAGAATGAGGGGGAAAATATTAAAAATGGAAGAATAGACAGGGAAATGCTTTATTTACTGTGTCTATCATAATTCAAAATAGTCTTTTCCTGTTCTAAATTATTTAGCACACTTCATTTAATTAATTTTCTTCACCTCACTCATATAACTTACAGTAATTTATAGGCTTCTTTAGTATATTTATCATATATGTCCCCAATATGACTGACCTTGTATAGGAATGGAGAGGCACTTTCTGTTCTGCAAAAGTCATTGAGACTAGTGTTAAGGCTTTGGCAAACTTTTGATGGGAGTAGTAGGCTTATAATGGTTCATTGCTCTTAGAGGTTTAAGAAAATGTTTTGTAACTGATAGGTTTTATTCCAGTTACTACATGAGTCCCTACTGGTAATTTGTTCTAGTCTACTAAATTACATTAATAATTTATCCATTGTTCTTTGAGTGATTTACAATTTTGGTTTAAGAAGTTATATCCTATGACAATTCATTAGAATCAGAGAAGCTGATTTTGATTCTTGAGTCTGCTGTTTAATATCTTTGTGACTGATAAATAATAATAACTAGCATTTCATAAGTGTCTGAAACTTTGTGAAATGCTTTGTTTCTGTTATCTCAGTTGATATCAGCAACCCTGGGAGGCAGATGATGTCATTATCTCCATTTCACAGATGAGGAAACTGAGGAGAAAGGTGATCACCCAGGGTCATACAGACAGCAAGTTTTGGAAGCAGAATTGGAATTCAAGTCTTCCTGACTCTATCTATATGCACAATACCACACAGCTACTAGGCAAGTAACAACATTTATTAAATGCACAGTTTTCATCTGTAAAATGAAGGGATTAAAACAAATGTTCTCAAAGTTTCTTTCCAGGTCAATATAACATGATTCTATGAGCTATGGTACACGGAAACTTTCTGTGTATATGTGTGTGTGTGTGTGTGTATGTGTGTATGGATATATGTGTGTTTATATGTGTGTGTGTGTTCCAAATGTTTTCTACATCGACCATTTGCATTAATAGAATCATATATTAGATGATCTGATTTTTTAAAAAAATCTGTCCCTAAAAGTTAGCTATTATATTATGTGAATATGCAGACTACAAATGACTAACATGGAAAGGAAAAAAGCAGTCTCTCAGTAGCCTTGAAAACTGTTTAAAATTGATCTAGAAACAGCTGGAGAGTGAGAGGTATGAGGAAGCATTTGGTACTAATTCAGCATTAAATTGTGTCCAGAAGTGCTGGACTTGTGATAACTCTGGATAAAAATGTGCTATGGTAACTGCCTTGGAAACATGCTGCAATGTGGAAACATCAATAGCTATTGAAGAGGAACCGTGCCACAGAAGTTACAATCAACACTGAAATAATAGTGGAGGACTATCTCTGGACCAATATGAAATCCATAGGCCCAGCAATAACAATCACTGTTTTGTTTGGTTATTGTTGTTTTTTACAAGACAGCACCTCATTAGAGAGCCATACCAGGGAAATGATGCTAAATTTGGTCTATGTGTCCATAAGTCCAGTGAATTTTGTTCCCTACAGAGAGGGCAGAATGGACAAATGATTTTTGCATGATTTTGACCATTCACTTATATCCTCTAGCTTCAGGGGAAAAGAACAACCACCGCCACAACTGTCTTTTGTAACATTTAAGTAGACTCAGGAAAAATAAATTTTTGCCTCATCTGAAAATATATGTGTCAGTTTGCACCTCTAATCACTAAATCACCAATCTCCTTTATGCCAAGAAGTAGGAAACATGCTGCAATATACTTCTGATGTCTTCTGAAGTCATGATTGGTCTTTATTTATAGATCAGAGTCCTCTTCTTTCAGAACTGGTTACATGATTGTAGTAATCATGTATATTTTTCTCCTAGTTCTGCTCACTTCACTTTGAATCAACCCATACAAGCCTTTCTGTTGTTGTTGTTCAGTTGTTCCAGTTGTGTTAGACTCTTTGTGATAACATTTAGAGTTTTCATGACAGAAATAGTGGTGTGGTTTGCCATTTCCTTCTTCAATTAATTTTATAGGTGAAGAAACTGAGGTAAATAGGGTTAAATAACTTACCCAAGGTCATGCATCTAGTAAGTATGTGGGGCCATATTCAGGATGTTGAGGCTTCTTGGCTCTAGGCACTCTATCCACTGCATTTCTACATATTCTTAATCCATCTTTCTTGTTTCTATTTATGGTACATTCATATAGCAATTTATTCAGCCATTTTATTTGGACATCCATTTTGTTTTCAATACTCTTTTTTAACATTAAGTGCTGCTATAAATGTTTTTTATACATATATTCTTACTTTTATCTGTCTGCTGAATATGAAAAAGGTTTCACTGTGTTCAAAAAGGTATATATTCTTTAACAGCTTCTAAAATTAGAAATTGTATTCCAGAATAGTTGGTCCAATTTGTACCTCCAGCAAAAAAATCCTAATGTGCCTGTTCTACCACAATCTTACCAGCAGTTGTCATCTTTGTCATTAAGATGAGTGAATATCATGTTTGTTCTAATCTGCATTTCTCTTATCACTCCAAGTTTGGCACATTTTTATATTATGTTTGATCACTTTCACTTCTTTTGAAGACTGCCCCTATTATGTAGCCATTTCTCAATTGCCTCTTGTTTAAATATTTGCTACAAATACATATATATATAATATTTTATATATGCACATATATATCATGAATGGATTTATAATAAATATGTATATGAATATAGAATAAATATGACCTTTATCAGAGATATTTGCTGGAAAGATTTTATTGTTTTTTCATAGTCAATAGTCTTCCTTCTAATTCTAATTGCATTGATGTTGCTTGTGCAAAAATATTTTCAATTTTGAGTAATTCCTTCCATTTTAAATTTGTGTACAAAATGTCCTTCCATCCTTAGGTCATTTATCCATTTGGAGTGGAGGGAGTGGATTATAGTATCTACTGCAGCACAGTAAATGGAGTTCTGGACTTGGAATCAGTGAGATCTGGATTCAAATCCTGACTCGGACACTTATTGGTTGTTTGACCCATGACAAGTCACTTAAAGTGTCTGTTTCTTCATATATAACATGGGAATAACAATAGCATCTAGCTCATTGGATTGTTTTGAGTATCAAATGAGATAACATGTATTAAGAACTTTAATGTGACATTTAAAGTATCATATAAATGCTAGTCATGAATATTATTAAGGTGTTACTCTGAATCTAATTTCTGCCCCATTAGTTCATGTCCTTGAATTTATCAAATGTAGTAATACTGTGGTCAGTTTCTTCTGGGTCTTGCTTAACTGATCTTTTTCACTGAACAAAGTTTAAAGTTTCTATTTTTTTATCAGTACCAAATAGTTTTATGATTACTGGTTCCTAATATATTTTGAGATCTAGTACTAGACCACATTCATTCCTTCTTTTTTTTTTTTTTGTAATTTCCCTTGAGAAATTTACCCTTTCTATTCCAACTGATTTTTTTTCCTAATCCTATAAAGTAACATATTGGTAATTTAATTATAATAACACTGTATATTGACTCTGACATTGTGATATTATTTTGGTCCTCTTTGAGTATGGAAGACAATGAAAATAATAATACTAATTCTACAAAATATTTAGGCAGTATTATCCAGAATTATTTCTTCTCCACTGTTAAGTCTGTGATCTGAGGTAGTGTGTAACAATGGAAATAGCTATGAAATTAAAATCCTAGTGGACTCAAGATCAAATCCCAGTTGAGTAACTGAGGGAGTTTGACTTCTGAGTTCCCTTACAGATCTATATCTATGATCCTATTAAATATGACTCTATAATTATTATAATCTACTTGAACATCTGTTTCACCTTACTGAGAAGTGATTCATCAAATCATTCCTAATATACTTACCTTTGTGACCTGTCACCATTTGGAAAACTGGAACTACTTCATAGAACTCCCTAGCCAGTTGTTGTTCGTAGCAATGGTCCTTCAAGGCAATCACATGTATTCTTTATAGCTGGATCTACAAGCACAACTGAATCACTGTAATAAGTTGAAATTCTTTCTGGACTACCTAAAAAAGATTAAATCAGATTCCACATAAGGGTATGGATACAGTATTGGACCTGTTAAGATACAGTTAAAAAAATTTATTCAGATGGCCAAATTTTATTCTGGATGAACTACTATCTGTAATATGCAATTTGACTCATTTTAAGTGATTAGCCAAGCAGACTTTAAAAAACAACCTTTGTTTAATGCATGTTTCAATATTTTAAAAATGACAATTTGGGTTTTGTTCAGTCAGTGTTTTAATAAGACTTATATACATTGTTCCTGTTTTTCATTGCTTTCTTTCAATCTAGTTTTTGTTATTTGTTGCTATTTTAATTAAATCCATTTCATTATATTTTAATTCTTTGAAACTTGCTAAGCTACATATATTATAAATGATAACTCTCAATTTGTCCATATACACAATTAACTGATATTGCCCAGGGTCATCTCTCAGTGACCAAAAAAGCAAAAAACCAATTATTTTCTTATTTCATATTTTAAAGTAAATGCCATCCATATATAATTAATTATCATGTGTATCTCCTTATCCTGACTAGGACATTTGCTGCTTAAGTAAAAGCATTCATATGGATTTGCTCCTAAGCTCTATACCATTTTACCCTCTAAAGAATTGTCTAAATATCTTAGCATACTTGTTAAGACCCTCCACAATATGACTCTCCCTTATTTGTGAACCTTAGCTCATAATATTTCCTTGAATATACTTTATGTACCAATAAAACTGGACCATTTACTGAAGTGCTTTGTGATCTCCTGGCTCTGTGCCTTTCTTTATGCTCTAGCTTCCACTTAGGATAGGCGCCTCATTAAGACAAGGTGTCCCAAAAGACTTAGGGCAGTTTTAAACTTTAATTACTATTAAAACTATTATGGATAGCTTTTGGATAGGTATCTATGGATAGCCCAGAATGAAATTTGATAATAAGATTCTTTTTGAAACTGGTCATAACAGATCTGATACCATAACTTCTTCCTTGTGCTGCATCTGATTTAATCTTTCCTAGTTAGTACAGAGCTATTTAAGCTTTAATAGCTTAAAATGGACCTCAGGCTATTGCAACGTCTTGTATAGCCTATTAAGGTTCACAAAATGCGTTAGAAATGATAATTCATTTTATCCTTATAACAACCCTGGGAAACAGTAGCCGCTATTATTATTGACATTTTACAAATTAGGAAATGGAGGCAAACAAATTAAATAACTTATCGATGATCACCTAATGTAATCCATTCTGCCTTTAGATTTCAATAGGTAGTTTATAATCTCTTTAACTCTTATACTGGTATAATTAGTATTTAAAAAAAATAACTCCTCCCACCCCCCAATAACACAGCATGCTGCTTTGAACATTGTAAATGCACTACCAAATGTAAGTTGAATGACTAAGGGGATGTCTGTAGCAACAATGTCTGTGCAAAAGGACCTTAGATATAAAATCACCACCATATGTTTCTTATATCGAAACATTTCATTTAAGGAGGTTGAACTTTTAAGTCTGTGATGCAAATGTGATTCTAAAGAAAGTAAACTAATCCCACAGGACACACACACACACACACACACACACACACACACACACACACAAATTCAGTATCGTTGCAAACTTATACCTAAAACATTGAAATTATTGGGACAATTGAATCAGAATTTCAGAATCAGATGAGATCTGAGAGTCATTTAATTGTATCCCTACCTGAATCGTGGATGTCTTGCTTTAAAGAAGAAAAATAAAGGCAGGTGATTGCCTAGACCTTGAACACTTTCCTTGAATCCCTCTAGTGAATGTGAGTTTCCTAGTTTCTGAGATAGCCCGTTACATTTGTGAACTAATCTCAGAAAACTTTCTTGATGCTCAAAGAAAATGAGAAGCCATCCATCTAGTAGCCCAAACTACTCTTCAAGAACTGCTAATATCCCTATATTGCCTCTGGAGGGAAAAATGATCTTACTTTGGCAATTAAAGTCCTTCATAATTTGTCTCTACCTCATTCTTTTAGTCTCATTTTGTATTGCTTCAGATGATCTCTGTTCTATCAAACTGAACTATGAAACTCCCGTACTGATCATTCAATCTCCTCCTTCCTTGCTTTTGCGTAAGATGTCTTCAAAACCTGGAATACACTCCTTCCATTTCTCTACCTCTTAGAACTTTTAACTTGATTCAAGGTTAAGCTTATATGTCATCTCTGTGAAATAAAAGTATTTGCTGATTTAGTTAGCTGTTAGTGCTCTCTGTTTCTGGAATTTAGCATGTATGTATTTTCTGTCTTTATTTTATTCCTCTCTATGCCCAGTAGAACGTAAATTCTTTGAGAGCAGGGAAATTTTTCAACTTTGTATCTCCAATGCCTATTCTAGTGACTTGTGAATAATGGGTGCTTAATAAATTCCTCAGATTTGATTAGACCTACTCTAGGAATATTGTTAAACTATTCAACCCTAAATTGAAGTGTGCTTCAAGAATAATTGAGACAGTTAATATTGCTAAATACATATGTACCAATGGATTTCTATAGGAAGTTGTATTAGTTTTATAGAACTTGTTTCAAGGCTTTTTGCCCATCATTGTATTTTAGGTATCAGTGATTTGAGAAACCCATTTGGATTTGTAAAGAAACCCTTCAGATTTTATCTTAAGCTTTTTTTTTTTTTTTGGTTTGTGTTTGTGTTTTGTTTTGCTTTGCTTTTTGGCAATACAATAATTTTTATGATGCTGCTATAGCCTAGCCAGGAGAACTGAATATTTTTCCAGTTCTTATTTCTGTTCTTATTTTTTTAACAAATTAGATTATTTTCTTGTTTATATCATTCATTTCCATGAAATTTTGAGTTACAAATTTTCTCCCCATCTTTTCCATCCCCACCACTTCAAAATAGCCACCCCACTGTATAACCCCTCCCCCAATCTGCTCTCTCCTAGGTCCTTCCTCTAGCCCCTCTGAATTTCTGGTAGGGCAGGATGGATCTCCCTACCACCATGCTGTTTATCTTAATTCCTAGTTGGATGTGGTTAATAATAAAAATAATAATTATATATATATATAGAGAGAGAGAGAGAGAGAGAGAGAGAGACATACATACATATTATTAACATTTGATTATAGAACTTTAAATTCTAGATTCTTCCTTTTCCTCCCTTATCACCCACCCCCACTGGAAGGACAAGCAATTAAATACAGGCTATACATGTATAATTATGCAAAACAACTTCACAGTGGGCATATTGTGAGACACTGATTATATGTCCCTCCCTCCTATCGCCCCTTGTTCTATTCTCTACCCTTTCCCTTTACAGAAGTGTGCTCTTCCAGCAACCATCCCTCCCACCCTGTTCTCCCCCCTCCCCCATCATCCCACCTCTCATCCCCATTCCCCTTAACACTCCTGTGTGGCAAGATACCCAGTTTAGAGTTTATGTCATTCCTTCCCTAAGCCAAATTCAAAGACAGTAAGGTTGCCCCTTTCCCTTTTGCCTTCCTGTTCTTCCCCTCCATTGTAACAATTATCCCTTGCCTCTTCTATATGAGATAATTAATCCCATTCTGTCTCTCCCTGTCTCCTCTCATTCTACTACTCTCCCACCTCAGAATTTCACCTTTTAAAGGATCATCCATTCCTATTCAATTGATCCTGTGCCCTCTACGTACTCATATATACACATACTCAGATATATGTTAATATGCATATATAAACCCTCCTATATAGACATATGTGTATGTATGCATATATATATATATATATATTTATGTGTATATATATATATGCATTTGTATTACCTTCATGTATCATCATACTGAGAAAAGTTTCATAAGTTACAATTATTGTTTTTCCATGATAGCATGTAAATAGTTCAACTTTGATAAATTCATTATGATTTCTTTTCCATATTTACCTTCTCACGCTTCTTGTATTTGAGTGTCAAATTTTCTTTTCAGTTCCAGTTTTTTCAGCAAGAATGTTTGAAAGTTCTCCACCTCACTGAATGACCATAATTTCCCCCAGAACATTATATTCAATTTTGCTTGGTAGGTGATTCTTGGTTTTAATCCTAGCTCCTGTGATCTCTGGAATATCATATTCCAGGCTGTTTGATCCCTTAATGTAGAAGCTGCTAGATCCTGGGTTATCCTAATTGTGTTTCCACAGTATTCAAATAGTTTCTTCTAAGCAGCTTGTAATATTTTCTCCTTGATCTGGGGACTCTGGAACCTGGCAATAACATTCCTAGGAATTTTCTTTTGGGGATCTTTTTCAAGAAGTGATTGGTAAATTCTTTCAAGTTCTATTTTGCCTTCTGTTTCTAAAATATCTGGGCAATTTTCCTTGAGAATTTCTTGAAGGATGCTAAATTCTTTTTTACATCATGGCTTTTAGATAGTCCAATAATTTTTAAGTTGTGTCTCCTGAATCTATGTTCCAGGTCTGTGGCTTTGTCAAGGAGATATTTCACGTTGCCTTCTGTTTTTTTTTTTTTCATTTGCTTGGATCTGTTTAATAGTGTCTTGATTTCTCACAAAGTCATTTGCTTCCATTTGCTCCACTCTAATTCTGAAGGAATTATTCTCTTCAGAAAGCTTTTGAGACTCATTTTCCATCTGGTAAATTTGACTTTTTAAGGCATTCTTCTCCTCATTGCCTTTTTGGGCCTCTTTTGCCATTTGAGTTAATCTGTTTTTTGAGATGTTATTTTCTTCAGTCAGGTTGCTGACTCTCTTTTCATGATTTTCTTGCATCATTCTCATTTCTCTTCCCAATTTTTCCTCCACTTCTCTTATTTGGTTTTCAAAATTCTTCTTAAGCTGCTCTATGGCTTGTAGGCAGACTTCATGTTTCTTGGAAGCTTTTGGTGTGGGAGTTCTGACTGTGTTGTCTTCCTCCCCTTCTATGCTTTGATCCTTTTTGTCCCCAAAGAAGGAATCTAAAGTTTGGTTGTTGTTCTTACTTTGCTTCCTTTGCCTGATAATGCTGGCCAGTCAATTACTTGATTTTTTAGCTCTGTGGAACTCTGCTTCCAGGGGGGAAAGCTCTGTCCCAAATCTCTGGGGTTTTTGCAGCTGCCGGAGCTATTGGGAGGATGCTGTTTTTTCTTCAGCCCCACTAGCTTTGACTCAATGAAAAAGCACCCCAGGAGCACCACTCAAGTCCATAATCAGGAAACAGGCTGCTCAATTCAATAGCATTTAGCCTTGTAGTGATTGTTTGGCCCCTGGCAGTCTGTAGGCCTGGAGGTCTGAAGCAGCCACATGGAGACAGCTTCAGGGCCACTGCTTCTGCCACTTTCTTGCCCTGGAGGCAGTTTGGCCAGACTGCTTTTCTCCCCCAAATTTAGCTGAGTTCCACTGACCTTTCACTTTGACCTTGTTGCTTATGGTGTGATAATTCTAGAAACTGACACAGCTGCCACTGATCCGCACTCCTGAAAGCTCCAGCTGCAGTTCATCCTGGCTGCCCCGGGGCCAAGCCTAGGTTTCAGGCTGGGCTGCTTTAGGCTCCCAGCATGTTGTGATCAGCCTTTTCTTCTGAGCTGCCTTCAATGGGAAATGTGCTTTGTGAGTTTTGGAGGCCTAAAATTTGTTTAGAGTCATATTTTCTGGGTATTTGAGATGGCTATGTGGCAGCTGTGGACCCTTTTTGCTCCTATGCTGCCATCTTGATTCTGCCCCCATTTAACTTAAGCTTTTTAAAATTACTTTTTAATTATACCTTCAATTTGTTCCTCAGTTAACAGTTTATTAAAATTTTAACAAATTTATACTTTAAAAATTTCAAGAATATCTAGGGAAACATGTTAAAAGTAAAAATTATAACTACAATATTGATGAAATGTTTCAGAACCATATAAAACTACATATTTTGGAGTATATGATGTATGGTTTTCAGATGCCTAAATTTTTGAAGATGTGATTTTTGAATCTTGCTGATGTCTGAGTGCCAAGTATTATTAATAAGGGTAAAATAGGTAAAACAGATTGTTTTATGTGTATTAATGTCATTGTTAGCATAAGAGAATAGAGCAAAAGTGATAAAATTTCTAGATTACAATATTTTTAATTTAGTGCTTTCTTTTAGAGATGAGGAAACCGAGTCTAAAAGAGTTTAAGTAATTTGATGTTTGTGCTCCTCCTAATTCTTTTGGCTCCAAATCTAAAATTCTTTCCACTACATGAAATTACCTCAGTAAATAGTAATTGATGTAATTTAAATAGTTCTTAAAAGTTTGCAAAACATTTTCCATTCATCTATTTCATTTATCCTCAAAACAGTACCATGAGATTAGACCATATGCTTAATATATTTCTGTTTGACATAGAATTTAAAAGTCAGTAATTGTCATCCTTTCCTAAAACCTTGAAAAATCAGATTATATTTTGTAACCAGTATTGGTTCTATTCTGATTTGTTTTATACCATAAAAATTGATGCTCCCATATAATTTTAAAAGACAAATTGATTTTTAAAAGAAAAATATATGGGTCGATGGAACTTTTGGGCAAATTTTACTAACAAAAAAGACACTAATAATGTAAAACAAAAGAAAATATGGGGGGGCGGAGCCAAGATGGCAGCGTAGAAGCAGCAACATATCGCAGCTCTCACATAGCCACCCCCAAATACCCATAAAATAGGATTCTAAACCAATCCTGGAACTCCAAAACGCGCACAAAGATACTTCCCACTAAAGTCAGCTCGGCTACGAGGAACCATATCAGCACTGCGAACCGG